>APFE030972281.1:67516-78978 GCA_000404065.3 Pinus taeda
TCCATTTGATATACTTTGAACTTCTGAAAGCTAGAAAGAGCAAGGAACATTCTTATGGCTTCAAGTCTAGCAATAGGTGCAAAAGTTTCTTCAAAGTCTATACCTTCTTGTTGATCATACCCTTTACAAACAAGTCTGGCCTTGTTTCTAATAACTTCACCATTTTCATTCAGCTTGTTTTTGAATATCCATTTGGTTCCTATGACATTATTATCATTAGGTCTAGCAACCAATTCCCAAGTATTTTTCTTTTAAATCTGATCAAGTTCTTCATTCATGGCCTTGACCCAACATTCATCTTTGCATGCTTCATTTACATTTTGCGGTTCAACGAAGGAAAGCAATGCTAGATAGCTTGAAGCTTCTGTAATAGTTCTTCTTGTCTGCACATCTGCCTCTTTCTGCCCCAAAATTTGACTCTCTAGATGATTCTTCTGAACATACCCGGATGGAGTCTTCTCTTCTACCCTTATCTGTTCTTCTAGTGCCTCATTGGTTTCAGAATTAGTTTGATTTGATGTGGAAAGATAGTCCTCATCTTCTTCATAATCTTCAGTTTTTACCTGCCTTGGAGTTTTGCCTACTTCATCAATCGCGACATCAATACTTTCAACAATTTTCCCAAGTATTTTATTACAACACTTATATCCTTTACTTCGGGAAGAGTAACCAAGGAGAATGCCTTCATATGCTCTAGGTTCAAACTTGCCAAGTTTTGCATCAGTCCTCTTGATGTAACATTTGCTTCCAAAAATTTTGAAGTATTTTATAGTAGGAGTCTTACCATACTAGAGTTCATGTGGAGTTTGAGTGTTGTTTACCCGGATGTTTCTTTTGTTGAGAATAGTGACGGCAGCAAATGCAGCTTCTCCCCAGAAGGTTGCAGGAGTTCCAGACTCATCTAGCATAGAACGAGCCATTTGTTGAACAATTCTATTCATCCTTTATACCACTCCATTTTACTGAGGAGTTATTGCGGTAGAAAATTCCCTTCTTATTCCATGTTCTTCACAAAAGTCAAAAAGTTTATTCAAGGTAAATTCCCCTCCTTGATCAGACCTGAGGCATTTGATTTTATGATCTGATTCATTTTCAACCAAGGCTTTGAAGGCTTTGAAATTTTCGAAAGCTTCATCTTTATGCTTTAGACTTCCTATCCAACACATTCTAGAAAAGTCGTCAATGAACAATATAAAGTATTCTTCTCCACGGGGTGACTTTTTCCTAGATGGACCACATAAATCAGTGTGAACAAGTTCAATAGGCTTACTAGATGATCCTTCCTTCTCACGGGAATGTGCTCTGGTTTGCTTACCAAATTGACATGATTTGCATATTGTATTCTCTGGAACGCTGATATCTGGAAGATCACGAACAACCTGGTATCTGCATGCTTTTCTTATTTGAGAGAAAATTAGATGTCCCAATCTTCTGTGCCATAACCAATGTTCATCGTTTTTGCTTAGGTAGCATTGTTGTTGTCCCCCCTTGAGTATGTACAGGTTGTTTGGAGTTCTTACACCTTTGATCACTGTTTCTCCTGTATCAAGCTCATGAACAATATATCCATTTGATCGAAATACTACCTCATTTCCTTGATCACACATTTGACTGACACTTAATAGATTATGCTTTAGACCATCAATATACATAACATTCCTGGCTTTAACCTTTTCTTTTAAGAGGATAGAGCCTTTACCTTTTATGACTGCAGGAGTGTCATTACCAAATGAGACCTTCTTTTCCTTTTCTAAGGCATTATATGACTGAAGTTTTTCTTTATCTCCTGTCATGTGTTTCAAGCGTCCACTCTCGATGTAACACTGATTGTCCTATCCTTCTACATACAAGGCTATACCACATCTTTCTGTTTGCGGTTCTTCTTTCTCCATGTTTTGGGACCCAATGAAGCTTGCTCCTTTTGAGATGTTTGCCGAAACTTACTCCTGCATTTAGAATCTTCAAGACCGTAGTTGTTACAGATAGAGCATTCTATTTCATTTTCAAGAGCATAAAAGTTATTGTATGTCCTTTTCATGATCCTAGTTACATTATTTTGATTTCGTGCTTCTCTGGTCATGATGGTCTTGTAAGCAACACACTGAGCAGCTTTGTGTCCAAAGTTATGACATGAGAAACATTGGCCATTGAAGAAATTCCTGCAATTATCAAATCTACTGACCTAGTGATTGTAGTTTCCATTGACATTCATTCTTGAAGCAAACTGAGAATGATTTACCTGGGGTTGGTTGTAGCTTTTGTTCATCCTTGAAGTAGATAGAACCCGATTTACCTGGTGATCTACTTTATGCTTTTACTGATGATTGTCAACCGGTTCACTTCTCGCTGCATCAAGATAGCTTTTGGAGGTTGATGGCTTCTGTTCTTGAGATGTTTCTTTAGTATATCCAAGACCTGTCTTTATCAGAGGAAAACACTTCACTTTGATAATTTCATCTAAAGTTTCAGATCCTTTAGAAAATCTAAGATTGAGAGCTTTTGTTTTCTCAATATCTTTTCTAAGACCCACAATTTTACATTCTAACTTTTCATTATGTTTTTCCCTTTCAACAAGTTGAAATGTCAGAGTATCTATAATCATACTCTTTCCTTCTAAACAGATTTTAGGTTTAGAAATTTCTTCATAGAGACCATCTTCATCTAAAGTATCCAGGAAATCATCATCTTCAAAATCCAGCAAAAGTCTATAATCATTACCATATTCATCTTCATCAGTATTTGATAAACCATCACTATCTTCATGTGTATAGTAGCTCTTCTTACTTACATTCTGTCTTCTATTCCATTTTGCCAGTTCCTTACCTTTATCAAGCTTATCTTTATGAGGACATTTCACTGCATAATGACTGACACTTCCACAAGCAATGCATTTGAAAGGTAGTTTACCTTTGAATCTTCCAGAACCTTGTTGAAGGTTCTTAAAAAAGTTTGCTTCTTCCTCTCCTTCTGAAATGTGTTTCGATTCATTGAGCTCTTCTCTTCCTGAGGCCTCGAATGCGGCTTCTCTCATTTCTGATGGACCTCCTTTTCTCATTTCAACAGGAGTTAGGATTCCGTGCAACTGTGTCATAGTCATACTCTGAAGATCCTACTTTTCTTGTAAGGTAGAAACTTTTGATTCAAACTTAGAAGACAAGGATCTTAAAACCTTTTCAACTATAGTAACTTCTTTTATCTCTTCACGCAAGTTTTTCATGTGATTTACAATCTCATATATACGTAAGAAGTAATTAGTTATACTTTCATCATTGTGCATTTTGAGAGTTCATATTGAATTCTGAGAGTTTGAAGTTTTGCTCGTTTTACCTGATCGTCTCCTTCATAGCTTAGAATGATTTATCCCATATCTCTTTGGCAGTTTTGAAATGGATAACCTTGACAAATTCTGATTGTGACAGACTCCCAAATAATGTATTGACAGCCTTGGCATTAGATCCATACTGCTTTTTACCTACCGTATCTGTAGGAATTGTTGATGGAAATGTGTATCCTCCTTCCACAATTTCCCATACATCTGTTCCAAGAGATTGAAGATAGGCGGTGGTTCTTACCTTCCAATAGACTAAGTTGCTCACATCAAAGATTGGTGGTCTAATGTATCCCTCTCTTTCGTAGCTGCCCATGATGATAGATCTTCCTTCAAGCGATTAAGCTTCGTCTAAAGGACCTGCTCTGATACCAATTGTTGGAAATAATACTGAGAAGGGGGGTGAATCAATATTAGCAATTTAACAATATTTATTTTCCATAAATAGATTTATATATGCTACTTATGTTAATGAAACTCGCGTGTATACACAACTGTGTATAGAGCAAGTAGCGTATACCATGCAAACTTATAATTTAGTTAGTTGATCTTTAATCTGTGTATCAGAACCATATAAACAGTAATCAGGTGCAGTAAACAGAACAGGCAATCAAACACATGAACACAAGATATAAGGTTGAATCCTAATGTGGGTGAAAACCACCTGCTGCAATCGTCTCTATATTTCTTTAATAAGAAACTTCTTTTTACAAATTTTGTATTGGTGCAGCCTTATATCAGTACGCAGGCTTCTACCTGTAGAAGGCTACTACCTTCTCTCATTATCCAACTTCTCCTGGAAGGGGGCTACGACCCCCTAGCTCTTGTATTAGCTGATCTGTTTACTAGTACGTAGGTGCTGACCTACAGAAGGCTACAACCTTCTCTTTTCTTCCAGGGACCACGTTTCGTAAATTTTCAGACTGGATCCATCAATAACATCAATCAAACATCTTATATATTTGCATCAACCAATCTCCTTTGCACCAAACAAAACTGAATCAAACAATTACTTCTCTGAATGTTGTAACTAGAATAGAGTAACAGTAACCAGAAACCAATCCTGAACCCAGAATACTACAACAACAAACAAAAGTAGGTAAAACATATTTTATGAGGTGCATGCTTCTTCACTGTGTCAATCCTGCATGCATACACACTTTTATTAAGGTGGACCGGCGTATATGACGATTTGAAATGCCGAACTGGCGTGTATATGTTCCTTTGCTATACTAAACTTGTGTACAGCTTTGTAAAAGATGATTCAACCTTTGCAACTCTTCAGACATCAATTATACCTAGATCATCAGATTTATAGATTACGACATGTGCCAATTATTTAGATAAAATATCAAAACCATATAAAGATACTTCTCTTCAAGCCTTAATATCTTGACCCTTCAATAGATCTTATCATTCTTCAAGCGCTCAGGTTCCTCCTTGATTCAGATCCAGCTATGCACCATAACCCAATGACCAGTATTTAAGATCTAACTCTTCATAATATATTCAATAGTTGAGTGCACTTGCCTAATGATCTCCTCCTCCTTTTATAGTCTTAGGCCTTACTCAATACCATGGTCCAAAACCACTTAGAATCAAATCCTTGGTCCAAATACCTGGGGTCAACACTTCGGACAAGATACCTTGGACCAATACCATGGGTCAAAATACCAAGGACCAAATACCATGGACCAAAACCAAGTTTTCCAATATGTATGCGTTTTTCCTTATGAGAAAGTGCGTGTATATGGATACATGCCTTTTATTCATACACACGGGCTTGGTCAAGGAGAGCCTGTGTATACCTATTTTTCTTTCATTCTGTGAGCCTAAACTATGATCTATCATCTGAGTGAGTTGCATCAAGGACAACACCTGTGTCATAGTGCCAAACCTGTGTCATAATGGCAAAAATATAAAGTTAATTTCGTGAATATGCTTTACATCTGTACTACTATGTATGTTCAAATTGAATGATTTTCAGGTTTGAAGAACATCGAGAGTTGTAGAGGGTTTAAACCCTCTGGGACCTTCTCAAACAAAGGAAATCTAGGTATGGTCGCTATTACATAGTTTAATTATATAAGCATTTTTCCTGAGTTGTATGAGTGTTTCTTGTTGTAGTTTGCTTTTGCTCTGTTGGGGTTCTAACCCAAAGCCCTAGGGTACTTATTCCCGCAATCGAATTAGCGAGTACACTGGGGATAACAATCTTGTTATTCCTAGTTTGGGTTGTTCAGTGTCAATTAGGGCTCAGTCTTTGGTTTGCTTGATGTTACAGTCTTATTTGGTCTACTAGAGTCTGAGGCCTTAAGTCTAATCTTTTGGATCAGACTTTGTTTTTTATTTTTCTTGCAAAGATTTGTATATGCTCTTTACTTTGTTTATAGTAGCATATACACGCTTGTTTCTGTAAATTGAAACCACGTATACTCGAGTTTCCTGTATCAGAAGCATGTGTGCACGCTTCTGTGTTTGAACCCAGTCGCATATACAATTTTTTGCATTATTTTTTCAAATCTCTCTACCTAGATAGATTTGTTGCATGGTCTTTTTACTCTTTGTGTGGTCAATTTCTATGTGAAGAATTTAATTATTCTGCAAGCTTACTGTCTCGAAGTCTCTTCCTCATTGAAAAGATTTGGCCTAGGTTTTCTTTTTGAGTGAGTTTGTAATTGGTGTTTTGGCACACAAGGCTTCGTTCAGAAGTTCTTGATTGTTCTGGTCCTCCAGAACACGAGATCGTTTTCAGTTTCAGTGTCAAGCTTAGAATTTCAAATCTACTTGCTTTGCTTTCCCTTGTTTTATGGACTCATAGCTTTTCTTACTTTTTGAAAGTCTTCTTGACGAATTTCGAAGTGTTTCTTTCCTGGCTTCTTGGTCAATTTGTCAAACTTTTTGCTGCTATTTGGGTCATTTGGTACATGTTGAAGTCCTTTTGCTCAAGTTTTCATTCATTTTTTAGTTTGTGACTTGCAAAGACTCATTGTGCTCTTTTTTCGATCTTTTGAGTATTAGTAGCATTTTGGGTGATTTCAAAAATTTGTTTCAGTTGTTTCTTTAAAAAGAAAATATTTCAAAAAACTTTGTTTTTTTTTTCTTTTGCCAAGTTTGGATTTTGGTTTCTTTTGGTTTTTGAAAGTGAATTGCAATCTTTTACAATTTTCCTTCTTATTTGGAGAGAATTTTGTGTTCAAAATTTGTATCTTCTTCAGTACTTAAGTTTCCTCATTGATAGTCATAAACAATTGCTTTTGATTTTTTGAGTGATTTAGGATCTTGCATCTCCATTATATCTTGCATTAGGGTAGTTTGCATTGCTAAAGCATTCATAGTCTTTTAGTTTTTGGTTGTGTTAAGTGTGTTTCAAGAAAAGAAGAGAAAAAATATTTTGCTTTATAGAAGTTTCGTAGAACCCATATAGAGATCTAATTTCATCGAAGAAAAAATGATTGCATTCATGTAGTTAGTTTTTCATTGATTTCTTTTGCGTCATATAAACATCATTGGTTTCACTTCCATCTCTACCTTTGACTTAAAGAAAAGCCATTAAAATCAAGCAATTAATTAAAATAAACTAAACTTTTGTATTGTCATCAGAATACACCGACAAGTTTAGGTTTATTAGGGCCTTGGATAGGCGAGAGGAGAGTTAACTCTCCAAGGCCACTCAAAATCACAAAATATAGGAGTTTGATTAGTGAGCGAAATCCATTAGCATTAGGGAGACCAGGAAAGCTCCGTAACTAAGAGTGAAGCATGAGGGAGAGTGAAGATAAGGACGAGAGATACCCCCTCTCTTACTTGTCTGCGAAGTGATCACAAGATTTTGGGGACGACTCTCCTCCCAACCGTAGGCTCAATTGTGCAGGATTCTGCTACAGCTGGCCACCCCCGAGCTCTCAATCAACGACTACTGCCAGTGCTCCTAAGTCTTCGTATATCATTCTCCCAAGAGAATGAAAGATAGAATAACGGAATGATGGGGTCCCTCCCATCCTCCTCACCATCTATTAAATTGATCAAAACATTGGAAGGGGAACCACATGCACACACTCCATGTGTCTGCATGCAACTTTTTTTCTTGTTTTATTTCTTTACTTTTCTTTTGATTTTTAGCTTTCTTGTTTTATTTCCTTATTTTTGATCATTTTCTTATTTTATTTCTATTTATTCTTATTTAGAGCTTTAATATGGTTGTTATTATTTTTATTTTTATTTTTATTACTTATTTCTTTTTATATCATTTATTATTTATTATTTTTATTATTACTTATTATTTTTGTATTATTTTTATTAGTTATTATTAGTTATTATTTATTATTAAGTGATTTATTTATTATTATTCATTATTAATTATTATTTTTGTATTATTTTTATTAATTTTTATTATTTATTATTTATTATTAAGGGAGGGATATTACATGGAATCCTTACCAGGGGATATCAGATCCTTTCAACACTTCGTTAGGGGGAAACTTCATGGGTTATGGAGGATTTTCGGCAGGAGTTGGTCAAATTGTGAATTTTGCTAGACCACAAGGAGCACCTTTTGGTTCCGTAGGCTCTACGAGTTACTTTGGGAAACCTGGTGTTTTTCAAAACCCAGGTCATTCTTTTCAGACATTTGGGAACCCCGCCCGCTCTGGATGGAATTCCCAAGGTCCGCCACGACTCCCTTTTCTGGCCACGCTAAACTTGCCAGACTTAACTAAATTGACGAATGATCCAATTCGGTACAACCAGCTTGGCCTCTGGTCCCAACTAAACTTCCCTCAGATATCCCAAAATTCGAAGAGAAGAGTGGTGAAGATCCCACAGACCATGTGACCACATTTCACTTATGGTGCTCATCTAACTCCCTGATAGATGATTCAATTAGGTTGAGGTTATTTCAATGAACCCTAACTGGAAATGCGGCCAAATGGTATATAGAGTTGCGAGGGGGCACCTATACTTCTTTCTGTGATTTGGCTAATATCTTTCTGAACCATTTTCAGTTGCCTATCTGATATGAAGCCGGAACTAAACTTTTGGCTAACTTCCAGCAAGACATCGCAACTCACATTTCGGATCACATCCAGGAATGGAGAAGGAGAAAAATGCTTATCAAAGCTAAAATCCCACTAGAATTCCTTCTCGAATGGTTTCTCAAATCATTACAACCTGAGATCTCAAAGGATGTGTCTCTTTCTGGCGTTTATTCGAAAGAGTAGGCCATTTTCTGAGCCCAACAATTGGAACTAATATATTCTCATTATAGGACTCCTCAAAAAATTCTACCTGATGCTCCTAGATCTAAGGTCGATTTAGCCAAATTGAAACCAGCCCCCCATGTTGATGGTATAGTCAGATCGATTGATATTAGTGTGGTGAACCTGTTGAATCAATTACAACAGTTGTCTCTATAAATTGCGTCTTCTAACCAAGCAACACCGTGTATACCTACACCTTCCCAACTTACCTCTATAAACGCTATCTAGACCTCTAAACCCAAAGGGAATCAACAATCCGATGGGAAGAAGAAGGGATGAGGTAAGAAGAAGATTCAGGAAGGGAAAGGCAATGCAAAAAAACTCGACAATGGTGTTGGTGAGGGTAGGAAAGAGTCTAAGAAAAAGGTAAACTTTCCATGCAAGTTATGCAATGGAGATCATCTGACTCACCTCTACCCTAAGATGCAAGACACTCAGCGCTTATTAGTGTAGCAAGGGTCCTCTAGCTCCCAAGATGTTTTGAGTAACCCTTTTACCCAAGGGCAACAATTACTTGCTGGAATGAATTCAAACAATGGTACCTCCATAGCGGGCAACCAAGAAGGGGAAAATTCCTCAAATGTTTATATGATGAGCTCTCATATCGATGTTGCTATGCGAGCACGCGATTATGGTGAATCAGAAACATCTAAGGCTAAATCTACTCCTGAAGCCACAAACCCACTTCATATTGAGTGACCCTCTGTTAAGTCTATACCTCGGATACTGAAAGGTTTCTCAAAGTGATCGACTATTAACGCTAATGCTAGGGCAGCCCAGAACTACTCGATTGTAGAAGATCTAGCTCAAAGTCCTTGTGCTCTGTCTGCATTGGAGGTACTCCAGTTGTGCCCTTCTTAGAGAAGTGCTTTGCTTTAGACAATCGGTGCAGTAGATCCAAAGAATTCTTTAGTGCTCACTTTTGATATGTTGAATGTCAAAAAGATACTTCCTCACCATATGGATTTCTAGATAAAGTCCACATATCGAAAGACCAATATTTTTCAGACGGTTATGGATGAGGGAGATTCCACATCATGATGTTTATGTCATGTTGGAAGGCCATTGGATCATGTTAGACCCCTATACTACTAGTGTAACCCCTTATTGTTATTAGTACAACCCACTTATTATATTGATGTGCCCACATAGTGCCCATATTGTTACTATTGTACCCCATATAAGCCCACTAATGTTACTATTGTGGCTTCATATTATTATTGTTAGGTCGGCTGGGTTATATTGTGACCCCTTAGACTCCTATATATAGAAAGGATGTATTTTCATTTGTAATCATCCAAGAATTGTTCATTTATGTAATGTAAAGGAGGTTGCCCCCTCGAAGAGGCTGGATTCTAAGGCGTTGATCTATCTTTTCTATCTTTTCTTGAGCTGGTTTCATAACATTTGGTATCAGAGCTTTGGATTCTAGGGTTTCGCTGCTCCAAACAGGTCATCGTGGAATTTTCGCTATAACTTTTATTCTGTGATGTTTCAGAAGTTGCAAAAAAAAACCCATTTGAGAAGAAATCGCGCTGAACCTTGGGTCCAAATTTCAGAGCTTTGTGCACGATATTTGCAGAGATATGATCTGAGGAAGTTGGTCTTTTGGCAAACTCCTGAATTACATTCAAAACAGGTGACCTGGGGAAAATCGTCATAACTCTCTCTCTGAATATCAGATTGGAATTGCGTAAGAAGGTACAGAAAGAGGACGGACTGTAGTTTCTTGTGTGTGGTTTTCAGATCCAAAGGTTGAAACAATAACTAGTGGCACGTCGTACAAGTTCGCTCTACTGAACTAGTCTATAATCAAGTCACTGTGGGATATTTTGCATAACTCTTCCTTGGAGAATCCAATTTGGGTCAGACTTGTGGCATTGGGGGCTACTACAGGTCATAGTTACAGAACTTAAAGATCTGAAAGTACAAAGTTACCATCATTTCAAGATCGAGCTCCTAAAATCAAGAAAAAGCAAGATGAGGAAGTTTGATGGCAAGGATCCGGTAAATTGGATACGTCAGATGGAGCAATATTTTGATCTACATGGTGTACCACTGTTACAAAAAGGTATGTATTGCATCTTCATATTTAGAACCAGATCAAGCTTTATGGTATAAAGGGCTTTGTTCTCGTAAGCGACTTGTTACGTGGTCAATTCTCACAGAGGAAATGATAGCACATTATGAGGATACAAAGAGCAACACCCTCTTTAGAGAAACACCTCAACAATTGGAAAGAGTAAAAGGGCTTTGTGACATACTAGAAAGTAAAATTATGGCAACAATGAATTCTACCCCTCACAGCTATGAAGATGGAAGTGTTGTTTCTCCTAGCCTTCCACAACCTATAAGGGTTACACCACAACAATTGGAAGAAAAAAGAGAAAAAGGGCTTTGTTACAATTGTGATATAAAATGCACTAAAGGTCATAAGTGTATTGAGAAGAAATTATTTTACATTGAGTATGAAGAGGAAGAAGAAAAGGATCAAGAAACATCAAAAGAAGAGGATATACGCCAGGACCCCACCCCAGAGAAAGAAGAAATGAATCAGACCATATCTTGTAAAGCATTGGCAAGCATTACCACTCCTCAAACTCTCAAGATAGAAGGACATATCAAGAAGAAAAAGGTGCAAGAAGTGAAAGATCACATCGAGAAAGAAGAAATGAATCCAACCATATCTTGTAATTCATTGGTCGAAATTACCACTCCTCAAACTATCAAGATAGAAGGACATATCAAGAAGAAAATGTTCAAGAAGTGAAAGATCACATCAAGCATTAAGAAATGAATCCGACCATATCTTGTAAAGGAATGGAAGAAATTACCACTCCCCAAACTCTAGAGATAGAAAGACATATCAAGAAGAA
>APFE030972281.1:78988-98862 GCA_000404065.3 Pinus taeda
TTATCACTCCTCAAACTCTAGACATAGAAGGACATATCAAGAAGAAAAAGGTTCAAGCAGTGAAAGATCACATCGAGCATCAACAAAAAGTTCTCCAACTTTTAAAGGATAATGCCACTTTGGTGAAAAATCAAACGAAACAACAGGTAATTCAAAATCGTAGTAAAAAATGTTTTGATGTAGGTGACTGGGTATTTTTACGATTACATATCAAGCAAGCTATTTATGAGAAGGAAATGTTGGCAATACTACATGCACTTAAAAAACGGCAACCTTACCGAATGGGACAACTCTTCAAGGATGAGGATGTGGAAGAATTCTTTTGTGCTATTTCTATTATCCAACCAAATTGAATAAATGAAGCAAGGGATGAATGGAAGAAGGACAAAGAAGTATGGCCATTTATTCAAAAGTTGCAAAAGATCCTAATTCAAACTATATTTCCAGAAATTGAAGAGGAAGGAAAAATCATATTGGAACCTGGAGGAGTCACAGAAACAAGAACCCGACAGCTACGAAATCGATCAATTCCAGAGTATCTCATCAAGTGGAAGAACTTACCAGCTGAAGATTCCACATGGGAGGACAAGAATTTTACACGGAAGCATCAAGAATTACTCAAGCGTTGAGGACAACGCTTTTTGAAGGAGAGGGGCATGTTAGACCCCTATACTACTAATGTAACCCCTTATTGTTATTAGTACAACCCACTTATTATATTGATGTACCCACATAGTGCCCATATTGTTACTATTGTACCCCATATATGCCCACTAATGTTACTATTGTGGCTTCATATTATTATTGTTAGGTCGGCTGGGTTATATTATGACCCCTTAGACTCCTATATATAGAAAGGAGGTCTTTTCATTTGTATCATCCAAGAATTGTTCATTTATGTAATGTAAAGGAGGTTTCCCCCTCAAAGAGGCTGGATTCTAAGGCGTTGATCTATCTTTTCTATCTTTTCTTGAGCTAGTTTCATAACAGATCACCTTCAGTTGTTCCTTCACCGACTCTCTTGATGACATTTGGTGGACATTCTCATAGGCCGCATTGGATTATCCCGACCTTTCCTATATGTGTTGGGGGAAAGGTAGTGAATATTGAGGTAGAAATCATTGATGTGAACCTGGATTATAACCTCCTCTTAGGCAGGAATTGGATTTATGAGATGGATGCCACAGTTTCATCTTTATTCCGCATCCTCTGTTTTCCTCATGAGGGGAGGATTATTAAAATTGATCAGTTATATTATTCTCCAGGTGACTCCCATGCAACTTCCGATTCTACCATTCCATTGGTGGACAATCCATGTCAACCTATTGATAATTTAGGAGATGGGATGTACTCTTTGTTAATGGGTATATTTTATCTTCCTGCTCCTACAACTAGAATTAATGCAATTTCATCCTCTAGGGAACCTTCTTGGAAAGAGTTCTTTCGAACTCATTATTTTTCCGACCCTTGGCCCTTACCTTCATCTACCACCACATTAGATGGAGGGCAGGTAGGTGGAATGGAATTTCCCATGTCTGTAGCGGAACTTAGCTATCAATATATTGTTAACTCTATAGGCAACCATACCACTCCTTTTTAACAAGAGGTGTTAGATGGCGATGTGGCTCTAGCTTGGGCCCTTGATTCTACTTCAGCTCTGGATTGCCTGGATACAGTCTTACCATCTGAAGAAGTGATTTTTGAGGCAATGATGGGTGTGGATCGACCATGGCAGGATTTACATCATCATTCATATTTTCTTCCTCCATTGCATGAAATTGAATCTAGGTTCTCCAATCTGTTTACTAGTGATGTTTATACAGTTTCAAATCCTTTGGCTCCAGCACAATTTTCTGTTGAAGGTAACATGTTGGTTATATCACGAACTGTACCTATAAACATTTCTAGGAATCCTAACATTATCGAAAATGTCTTCATCGGAGCCAATTGTTCCCCTGACGAATTTCAAATCTACACTGACCTATTTAAATAATTTCGAGATGTGTTTGCTTGGTCTTATGAGGAAATGCCTGGAATTGATCCATCTATAGTCCAGCATGAGATCAAGATGTACGAAAATGCCAAACCTATTCGTCAAAAACTTTGACTGGTCAATCCTTAGAAAGCAGCATCTATTAAAGCTGCTTAAGGCGGGTTTCATATATCCCATTCCTCTAACTAAGTGGGTTTCGAATCCAGCCTTGGTAGATAAGAAGCAAGGAGCGATCCAAGTATATATCAACTTTAGGGATTTAAATAAAGCTTGTCCAAAAGACAACTACCCCACACCTTTTATTAATCAAATTGTTGATGAATGTGTGGGTAATGAAATTTTTTCATTCATGAACGGATCTTTGGTTACAATCAAATTACTATCCATGTAGAAGATCAACACAAGACAACTTTTATTTGTCCTTGGGGCACGTTTGCATACAAGAAGATTCCTTTTGCCCTTAAAAAAACTGGAGCTACATTTTAGTAGGCCATGTCTTATACTTTCCATGACATCAAGCATGTTATCGAACCATACTTGTATGGCTTAGCTACTCGTTCTCGCAAGATAATTGATCATCCTAGCCACCTTCAGTTAGTTTTTGAGAGATGTCAATTTTATAAAATCTGGTTGAATCCAAATAAGTGTGTTTCTGTGGTCACATCTAGTCAGCTCTTAGGATTCATCGTATCGACTGAAGGGATTTGTGTTGATCCTTTCAATGTTGAGGCAATAATTTATTTCTCTCCCCCATCTTCCATTCATCAACTTTAAAGTCTCCAAGGAAAGGCAAATTTCTTGAGGAGATTTATAGCAAATTATGCCGAGATTACCAAAGGATTTATGCGTTTTCTTAAGAAAGCAGTTCCATTTTTATGGGACAACTTCGCGCAACGATCTTTTGATGATTTGAAAAAAGCATTAACCTCTGCTCCATTACTGAGTCCACTAAATTATGGCAGAGATTTCCTTTTGTATCTCGCTGCGATAGAATAAACCATCGGTATGGTTCTGGTTCAGGAGGATGATGATCTCGGTGAGCATGTAATCTACTACTTGAGTCAAGGATTGGTAGGACCTGAGCTATTCTATTCTCCCATCAAGAAATTGGCCTTGGTGGTTGTCCATGTTGTCTAGTGGCTTCGTCATTACATTTTGTTGCACAAAACATTCGTCTTAGTCGTTTTCAATCATTTTCAGTTTGTCCTCAGTAGGCGAGTGATTGGGGGCAAGTATAATTGATGGATTGTTATTTTGCAAGAATTTGATCTCGAGTTCTTGTCAGCCAAATCTAATAAGTCATTAGTTTTTGCGAAATTGAGTTCGGAGCTGCCTTGTGAGGAAGCCATTGTTTATGAGGAAAATTTTCCCAACGAACATTTATTCCTCATTTCTTCACAAGATCTATGGTACAGAGATATCATTATATATATTCAGTCTTCGAAGTTTCCACCTCCTTTCTCCAAAGATGAGCATCTAAAGTTATGTCACCTTGCCAAAACTATGTTATCATTGGTGATAAATTATATCTCAGAGGGGTTGACTCAATTCTTAGGTGTTTCTTAACTTTGGAGGAAGCTAAGTCTGTACTTAATGATTGCCATAGTGGAGCTTGTGGTGATCATCTATCAGGGCTTAGAATAGCCCAAATTTTTTTGCGTGTAGGCTACTTTTTGCCTTCAATTTTCAAAATATTGTATTGAAGCAGTCAAACATTTCCACCATTGTCAAATTTATACTCGGAAAATACATGCGCATCCAACTCCACTTTTTCCTATTATCACTATCGGTCCATTTACAAAGTGGGGAATTGATTTTACTACTTGTAATCTGCCTTCAGTGGTGAATCACAAGTACATCATTGTAGCCGTAGACTACTTTACGAAGTGGGCTGAGGCCATGCCTACTTACAAAAAAGATAGTGAAACAATAGCCTTGTTTCTCTTCAACCAAGTTATTTCACGATTTGGTATCCTAAGAGAGATTGGCATTGACCATGGTAGTCACCTCCAAAAGAAACTGATGACCAAATTGGCTCTCAAGTTGGGCTTCCAGCAGGAGAATTCATCTCCATATTATCCTCAGGCCAATGGGCAAGTTGAAGCTGTGAATAAATCCCTTAGGACTATCATGTAAAGGACAATTGATAAAAATCGATCCAATTAGCCCATCATGTTGTACCCAGTGCTTTGTGCATATCGAACCTCAGTTAAGAATTCCACTGGTTTGACTCCTTTTCAACTAGTTTACAGACTGGAATCTATTTTCCCTATCGAAAGTGAAATTCTGTCCCTTAAGGTACCTATATATCTTCTTCTAGAGACGTTTAGTCTCGAAGAATTCCTTGTTCATTTGGAACATCTCGATGAGCAGCATCGAGATGCAGCCATAATAAACAAAGCCCATAAGAAGAGGATTAAAATAGAATATGATAAAGCTGTTCGTCCTTAGGTTTTTTTTGAAGGTGATCTTGTCTTAGTCTATGACCAAGATAAATATGCCCTAGGGGCAGGCAAATTCAAGTCTATGTGGTATGATCCCTTTATAGTCAAGCAAGTTTTGGGAAAAGGGGCTTATGAATTAATTGATTTTGAAGGGAAAAATCTAGTGGAGCCCCGAAATGGGCTCTACCTTAAGAATTATTTTTCTTAGGCTTTCACCGAGCAATTGCTTGTTTGTATATATTGTATCTTTTCACATATTTGTATGGAATTTTGTGATATCAACATTTTTTGATCTTCTTTGGTAGGTATTGATGGCTGATTCAATATATTTCAGATTTTTCGATGGTGCAAGTCAGCACACTCGGAATCTTGCTTCCGTGGCTTGGGTGATTTATTATCCATCTGGCCAGTTGATGGTGTCGATGGGAGTATGTATTGGCCTTGCTTCGGACAACATTGCGGAATATAATGCCGTTCTTAATTTACTACCCGAAGTAATATCTTATGGGATTTATTCGTTTGTAGTTTATCTAGACTCACAGTTGGTGGTGTCGGAGTTAGATAACATTTATCAGGTTCGTGATCCTTGTTTATATGGCCAATTTTTCAGAGTGAGAGTGTTGCAATGATCATTTATTTATATCACATATGTTCATATTCCATGATCTAAAAATTCATTAGCAACTCTGTTTCTAATCAAGCATTAGATTGGCACATTAATCATTCATCAAATTAAATAACATCAAAAAAATTGAATCTCTATATATATATCATAAAATCGCTTATATATAGATAGAGTGTTCAAAAAATAATATACAAAATTGGGACAAGATGCCCTCAAAATTTGGGCTTATGCCCATAATCATGTCCAATCATACATAGGTCTATCTATCAACCCGGCTCAGGATGAGTGGGTAAAAAGTTAACCACCGCGTTGGCTACATGCTGAAGTATCCGGACCGAGTCCCGTGGTACCCCTACCACATCGTAATGCATCTCCTTAGGTAGATCCTCTATGGCTATCATAGGTACCTGGTGAGTTAGTCTCACCAACTTTCTCTCAATAACATATAAGACTCTCTCTGTCTCAGCTATTGCCTCTTCGGTGCCTCTTCCACGACGCCTGTGCCTCGGATATCCATCTGGTCTCACTAGACCCACATCTGGAAAATGGTCATTTTTTCAGTATTTTGTCTCATCAATAATATTTTTTTTAAGTTCATTTCATATTAAAAAATCTAAAAAATCGCAAAAAATGGCAAAAAACTTAAAAAATTATTACATATGTGTCTCCATGCTGCATTTGGTGGTAACGCCATGTCTGGATCTCCTCGGAAATCCATACCAGCATATGGGCAGTCATCGACTACGATGATCTCTTGGTCCCACTAGGTGAAAAACTCATCATCAAAAGTCATTCTAGGTATGTGTTTCTAGGAAAACTAGTGCTTCTAAGAAGTGCTAGCCCTCTAGGTTTGGTAGCTAACCTAGAAAACAACAGTAAAAGCAATTCAAATATATTTCCTATGAGTAACAGATAAGAGAAATATCATAGAGGACCAACCTAGAACTTTCGCTTGAATCCACACTTGATATCCCTCTGCTTTGGCCGATCCTGTAAGTCCTCCCCATACTTAACATGCTTGGAGAGTACCTGCACAGCTACAGAAACAAAGACATGTCAAAGCATAATGATCCATCACAGCATAAACATTATAGAATCAAATATATAATGAACTAAAGAATGCATTTACAATTAACACAATCAATTGGGAAAAATCTTGAATAACTTCATTAATAACAAGGAGAATTACAACCTAGTAATCATCTGATCCAGTGCCATCCTCCCATCTACAAGCCTTCTTCACCTCATGAACCAGCAAGAACACACCAACAATAGCACAATGTTCACACCTCAATACAAAATCTAACAGAACTTCCATGCAACTCAAAATCATTCAGCCTTCTGATCTCTTGGATGGGAGATCCTTTTATAGATGATTGCAAGAGGGTGAGTCATCAATGGAGGATGATGAATGCTATTCCATTTGTTGAAATTAGTTCCACACGAGAGGGAAATTGGATATGGTTTCCTAGTTCCCTTTGTCATCCTTGGGCGAATTTAGAGAGGCAAGTGGCATAGGAGAAGCTTCTAGAAGATTCCATGAGCAACCAACTCTCAAACTGTCCCAACATTTTGTCCTACCTCGCCCATCGCACTTTCTAGAGGGCCAAACTGCGATGCATATCAAGTTGGCAGTGCAACAGGTGAGATGCAGCTCACCCCAACACAGGGCTTTCAACAATGATTCAGTTTAGGCGATTTCTGGATGATTTTTGAGATGGAATTTTTGGGGAATGAGGTATTCAGATGACTTAGTTATTTTAGGCTATGAAACAACCATTTTAGGGGTTGATGAACCCTAATACATAGACATATAAGTTTGGGGTTGATGTGCCCAAATATTTCTATAACAGTTGCCCCCTAAAGCATGAGGTCGTAAATGTTCATGTTGGGTGAAATGCTTTATCATGAGGATCAGAAGTTTTGAAGTGGAAGGTGACCTGCATCAATTACAATACAATACATGATAATATGATTTTTTTCATGAATTAGCTGAGGGAGGCATTCCCATGCTTAGATTTATAAGCTTTCATTACATGTACATAGACCAGACTGTCGTCTGTGGATGTAGACTTGTAATCCATGATTGGATGACTATCTGTATAAAGCCTTTATACATTTGATGCTTTGTACTCCTGAATATATCGCAGTCCGGATGGATGAAACTAGATCTGGGGTCTTCAAACTCATTCAATCTTCACTTAGTGTACAAGTTAAACCATGTGAAAAATATGTTCTGACGTCAAACATGGAGAGACATTCCCTGATTACCAGCCAATGATTTAAGTTGTTAACGGGTGCGAGAGATCACTAATAATGATGATGATTCTCAAGGTACTATAGTACATTTCGCGTGGTGTGAATAGATGATTCGATGTCGAACACCATGCAAAATCTTTCGGTCGAAGGTCATTGATGTCAACCTATCGCCGGAAGTGAGAAAACTTGCCAATGATGTATGCAAGCTTCAAAGCACTATAAGGGTGTTTCTAAATCAACTTCTTGCACAATGAGTTGACGTCGACATGAAGTGACTCATCGTAGGAGGGCCTTGATGTATTTCTCATCTATGACATGAAATGAAGAAAATGAAATTTGGAGATGAAAACAAACTGACGATACAAGGTTCAGGAATGGTGGTCATGAGAATGAAGGCTTATAGTATTGCGACGGATGAGAATTTTAACTGGATGAATTCTCTTGAACATATCGGCAACACTGAGATGAATTGGTAGCGTTAACCCCAAAAGATGGATGGTATGATAGACCAATGGTATGATGACCAGTGAATGGAATAACCCAACTCAACTCAATCACGGAGATGAAGTGAAAGTGTCATATTCAAGAGCGACTTGCTACCATAAATTTTCAAGATTTTTCCCCTTTTTCCCCAGTCATTGCTGACCAATACCTCTTTATTTTTTATCAAGCTTGAGGAGGATAACATATGCTTGTTCTCTAACTCGCCCTTTGGGCAAACCCATCCCTATTTGATGTTTTAACGAGTCTAGTGATAGTGAAACTCGGTCTTGTCTAGATCTACAAGTTTTTCGCTATTGTTTTTACAAGTTTAATGACAAAGATAACTCAATCCTTTTCATGTTTAGAGAGTTTGAAAAGAGACGAAAAGAAAACTCCATAAGTTTTTTTCGTAAAATAATCCCTCAGGTCCGAAAAATGATAAAATAATAAAGAGGGATGGCGCTTCCAATACTTTAATGAGCTGGAAGAGGTAAGCACTCGACTATCTTTTCATGTTTAAAGAGTCTGAAAAGGGTTTAAAGAGGACTCTATTGTTTTCTTTTCATTTATATCAAAGCTCGAAAAGAGAACGAAAAGTTTGCTCGGTGGTCAAAGATGCTCAATTCACCATTAGCACATTGGATTCTGTTTCAGTTGTTCAACCTGCTCAAAACTCCATCAAAATGATTAAACATACATATTTATGGATGAAAAATGAATAAAACAAACATTTATTTGATGTACATGAGAAAGTAAACATAAAAACTAGTTTTAACATTTCATTTTCACCATTTCATTTCTAAAATTGGATTTTGGAGCTTTGAAGCAGTTTTTCCCCCAAATTTTCACCAATTGATTGCGAGAGATTCTGTGGATCATTTCCCATGCCGTTAGGACCAGGTAGGAGCTAACCTTATGCTCTTCAATTGCATTCCATTCTTTTTCAGTTATGGGCAACATTTCTCAGTTTTCTGGGCATCTAGGGTTTAAAATCTCGTTTTCCCTCCATCGCACCTTTCCCCAGTCAAAAATTACGATGCATACTAGGCTGCTAATAGGCAATCTAGTATGGATCTCACTATCTCTAAGGGAAAAGTGCGATGGGCGCAGAAAGCCAAGTTTACATAGCTGTTTTTCATCAAATTTTGAAATGATTTTTCCAAAAATGGATCCTAATTCCCTATTGATTGTGTTTCAGGTATTCGTTGGATCAAAATTGTCGTTATATGGCAAGAATGAGAGTACAAAGAGAAAGACATGATTGGCTTACATGACCAGGGCACAGTAAATGCATTAAGGAACTGTGGGTTGCTAAAGTTTTTCCGCTTATCCAACATGAGACAATAGATGTATTTGTTGCAGTATCTTATTCATGCTTGGGATCCTATTGACTAGGTGTTTCATATTAGAGGTAAAGATATTCCTATCATCACCGAGGACATTTATTTTCTAATGGGTTTATCGAGGCGAGGTTCCCCTCTTTCATTATCAGGACTCGCCCCAGGAGGCAAATCGGTGAAGGATTATATCCGTCAGTTCTATCAGGAAGGGTCTCAACCCAACAGAGATGGTAAGATTCATATCCATGATGTTATTGATCGACCTTTGAGAACTATACTTTATACCTTTGCTAGATTGGCTAGTAGTGCAGCTCTACACTTAGCAAACAGATCCTACATGCAGTACACCTTGGAATGCCTGGAACCAAAAGTTTTCAATTGGTGTGAGGTGATTCTTCCACTCATCAAAGATCAATTGTCCAAGGTGAAGGGTGGAAGGACCAAAACTTTTGGTTATGGATCCATTTTGATTGCCTTCGCTTTGGAAAGAATCCCACTTATGTAGCTGTAGAACATTTCTCCGGGAGTGCCTGAACCGAGGGAGCCACGAATGCAGCGATGGGTCGACCTTATGGCTAGACATGTAGGCCAGTCACAGATCTGATTTTCATCTACCTTCTTCGAGTGTTTCAATCATCAGGAGATGGCCTATGAGGATTATCCATATGTAGGGATGGATTTCTGAGGTGATCTAGATTTATCATTACCAGTCGGGGAGCAATGGAGTGCTATTGGTAAAATGATTTGACCACACTTTTTCTTTTCGAGTTTTCAATATTTTTTGTTTTTTGATTGTTACGAAGACTAAATGAACTCATATGTGTATGCAGATATTGGACCAGTTCGACCTATGGCACGCCCACGGGAAGCGGAGGATGCTCTAGTGGAGGAAGCTGTCAGGAGGGCAGTCCTTAGAGACATAGACATAGCAGAGAGTTTGGAACAGCTACAGGATCATGTAGAGGGCTTGACCCTCAGCATTCTAGATGTCCAAATTGATGAGCTGCCTATGAGGCTGCAATGCCATATACTGGTGTGCTTAGTCGCTGGATGAGGCTCTTGTGGATGATAGCACATACAGTGACCTATTATCATCAACAACACTAGTCTAGGATGTTTTTCTACATTCATTTTGAGTTTCTGAGGTCAGAGGACCAATTTTGTCTTGGAAACAAAATATTTGTGAAAAATTATAAACAACTATCTATTTGACTTTTGGAGGTTTTATTGTGGTTAAGTGATGAAATCCTGTGCAAATGATGATGTGAAATGCAAAGGATTAACCCAAAACAACCGACTAGAGTAGGTGGTACTAGTTAGAGTGAAAGTGTTGTGTTTTCACCAAGATTAACTTCGAATAGAACATATTTTCCATTGGTGTATAATTGACTAAAGACAACAAGTCTTCATAATGATAGAGGATGATAGATAACCAAGTGTTGATATTTGTAAAACTCCTCCTGTACTTTACGTTGCTTGTCTTAAGAGTCGAACATAGTTTCATGCGAAACTATCCTACATACGTAAACAAGAAACAACACAATAAAGAAAAGAGAAGAAGCAAATGAGAAAGAAAAGTATGAAAGCAAGCAAACAACAAACAGATAAAGAAATAAAACATGCATGCAAGAAAACACTACTCATACTCCTAACCTAACGATGCATGGGCCTTCTCATGTGAAGTGATATTTCCAATGCAGCCACTGGCGCACTTGTTGACCCATGTTGGAAGGCATGGTTCACGAAAAGAAAATTTAAGTGAACCAGCAAACGTGAAAGATATAACAATGAATACCAACACACTCCGAGCTTAAATATGTACACGGAAAAGAAAAGAGTGAAAGCACATGACAAGCACTCTATGGACTTACCATGGTGCTGTGACACACTATGTGCAGATGATAAGAATATGCACTCTATTGACTATGACAAACATCAAACATGATAAAGAGAGACAACTTACATCTTGCAAGTGTGCTTATTGTGTATGACTCCTCCAAAGCATGAGAAATGGGATCATGTGATTTGGGTGGAGGAAGCACACTCTGTGTGTTGGATTGATCTTAAATGCATAGAGATGAGTGATGAGGAAGCTTGGGTAGTTCAACAATTTCCTGATCAAAAGTGAAACTAACCTTAGGACAGTGCGGGCCTGACATAACCATCAGCTCAGGCTAAAGTGCCTCAATAACCTGTGGGGTTTCAAATTCATCGACAACCTACAGGGTTTTGACTTCATCGACAAATAGATCATCATAAATAGGTGCCTTGAAAGATCAACAATGATTGAATCAACTTTGTGATGGAATATAGGAGTAAATAGATCACGAAAAATACGATCAGAAAAATCAATGAGTTCATCGACATTCTCATGATTCGATGAATCATACAGAGGGTAGATGAGAAGCAAGAATGTTCACCCTCTACATTTCCAGAAAAAGGAGATGAAAAACAGAGTGGATTTTCAATGGATAATGGCTGTGTTCTGCGAATGATCTGAAGTACATGCATCGGTGGAAGGATTTACACAAGGAAAATCAGGGATAGAAGAATCACCAAAGATGTCAGGAAAAAGTGAAGAAGGCGCAGACAGAAGGAGGTCATTCTTCACCACGGGTTCAAGCTCAGATTCCCAGTCATACTCATCGTGTATGAGAGCGCAAGTTGGTTTTGCAACACCAACTCCATCGATGGATTGATCCTCGTTCACAACAGGTGTAGAGTCCGGAACAGAAGAAAACAATACAATACAATCTGGACGATCAACATAATGCAGGGACAGAGGTTGGGGTAACAAATGCATGTGACAACCCATGGACTTTCCAACCAAATATGCACAGAAGTTTAGAGTAGTGAGGGTGGGATAATGTAACAGTTGAGTAGTCTTATGTGCAGGTTCTCCCATACCACTCGACAGGGGTGGAACTGCTTAACGAGGGGAAGATTGGTAGTCACTTGTGAAAACGACTTTGTTTTCTTGTGATTGCGCAGCTCCATTAGCAAAGTATGTTGAGTTGGGTTTGAGATTTTTATTCACCTTGAGACGGAGTGATTTGTGACATATATACTCATATCTATCTATAAGATATTGGAATTTCATCTGACTTTTTGAAGCTTCAAAAGAGAGTAGATGAAAGCGTACCCAAAATTCCATTAGCGATTCATGCAAAGCCTTCCATTGTTTTAACATTTTCTTATCAAGTGCTTCAGGATCAAAATGATGAAAAATATATTCTATTAGATCATTGAACTGATTGAATAGGTGAATGCAATTGGGTGGAAGTTCACAGCACCATAGTGACGGGAACTCGTGAAGTGTGTGTGCAAGCAGCATACTAAGCTCTACTTCATCGAAACCTTACACATTATCCATGAATGAAAGGAAGTCATGTAAGTTCTCAAGCCAGGCCACTTCACCTTCACCATCATACGTGAGTTCAGGCAAGTCATGAAAGAACCCCTTCTTGACTTCAAAGGGATGTCCATTGGACAAACATTGCAAAGGGTTAACTATAACAATATCCATGATAGATGTGCGAAGATTCAAAATAGGGTGTAAGGACTTAGCTTGTCATCTAGCCCTCCTTCTGGCGCCTGAAATGTTGATGGTGATAGACCTGCCAACATGTCAGGGGATCTCCTTGGTATAAAGTCCCAACTAAACCACAGACCATTTGGAGTAGGAGTCAGAGTAGTGGGTAGTACGTTATCGCCTTGACTATGGTTATGCGCAGAGGTAAGTAATATTTCCTTCTCAGAAGCAAGGGTGTGACTTTGTAGCAAGTCAAGGAAGGTGTATGAAAGGCTCTAACCACTGAAGGGGATAAGAGTGTACCCCTTATAAGTATTTGATATCATGTAGCTTGAAAGGGAACACACAAGATGAAAGACATCACGAGATAGAAAGTAGGATAGCCGACGATCAAAAGTGATGGATTATACCAACCACACATTTCGATAAGATTCATACAAACACATACGGAAGAGTCCATACATACATGCGTAAATTACATCTACATACATCATTAGAGTAACCAGGATAGTCGAACTACAATAACAATATATGCATGAAACGTGTTTCCTTTGTTATATTAAAAGAGTGAAAGATCCAATCATGCATACAACCATGACAACCACTAGCCCTAATAGCCAAACATTACAATCACTACCGCCTGCTCCTCCAAAGAGATGTACTAGCTCTGCACTGTGGAGAAGCCAAGGCTCATTACAATAGACTCCAAGCTTTCTCTAAGTTATACCTATCAGAAGATTGGCTCCCAAAAACCTGTACAATGAGTTATAGGGTTCTATATATAGCAAAGGTTGGGGTGACCCTTGAAATTCCCCTTTGTGACTCTTCAACTACCCTCGTGACTCTTCAGCTTACACATGATTGTTTACATTCTAGTATTGACACTTAGTCTTTCACTTTACAACATGTTTACAATACAATCTACACATGTACCCATGTGAGACAAGCATAAGATTGAGTAATCCATGCAAGATATCACTAAGACTCAGATATTTATGGGAAGGCCTACTCATTGACAACCTCTTGATGATCGATGGTGGTAAACTGATGCCAAGATTGGTAGTCTATTATGGTGTCTGCATACTCTATCGTGACATCCTTCTGAAAGTGAACTCTTTCTTCCGTTGCATCTGGGTACATTGATTTGGCACCTCTATCCAACTCATTATATAGCATGCACATCATGGTCTTGAGTGTAGCCATACCAATGACATACTAGTGCATAGTGTATGTGCCATCTGCAAGTCTACGCTGGTGGCTATGCACATCAACTGATTGAAGTATATGTCAAACTCCAGCCAGACTTTGGTGGTTAACATGGTGACCTTGTAGTCATCAAAGCCATAGTCTCTTTAGTGCCAAAGTCATCAAGTGGTAAGAACCTAGTAGAAGGTATTGTTAATCAATCCATTGTTTTCTTCCTATTGGCCTCTTTCCCACAACCTACTTTCGAGACTAGCTTCAAAATAGTCAAGGGGAGGGTACACTTAGAATCAACATAGAATTAAAAGTAACCAAGATTCTTGCACTATACCTAGGTCTTAGGATTTTCATAGCATATAAGTTAGTGAAGCATCTAATAAGATATTTTCCATCTAGTTACTTGGTCTCTAATTGATGATAAGCAAGAATTTGACTCCATAAGTCATTGGTCTTGTAATACCCTCCTCCCACATTTACCCAAGCTAATCGGTCCATTGGGGTAAACATGTGACGAGAGGATACTATGATGTGATTCAACTTCCTAGGTCTCCTTAAGGAAGTGGAACCTACAAACACAACCAATCTGACCTTCCACACATGCTACAGAGCCCTCAGGAGCCAACCAACACTTTCAGGTGATCAACCCCTGAGATAACTAATAATTTTACTAATTTTGACTCTCAACAGCTCCCATGAAAATCCCTCCAAGCGACTAAGGCCTTCTAGTCACTCCCACAACAAGGCATGCCAACGACTGTGGAATTTTTTAGTTAGTTTTGTTTCTGAAACCCCAGAATTTATGCCACTTTTTCAGGGCCAAGACTCAAGTCATTGCCTACAACTTCTTGAAACTACCAGAAGTGGTAAATAACATGGAAACAAATGTAATAATGCAAAAATTGATACAAGTACTTGATCTGACCCCTACTATCCATGACAAGAATTTCGTAAAACATGTCACAAATATGTAATCTATAGGTCATAATAACGTATCTAATCATAGGGTTTTCATACTTATCTGAGATTCACAAAGAATCATTGACGCCATATCACAATAACTGCATTATCATATATTAGGTCATGTGGTCATTGTTTTTTCAACTACTAATCAAAGCATGATGAAATCCATACATCAATTTTGTCATAAAACATACTCATAACCCTCCCAATCGAGGTGCAAAACAGTTGGTGGCCCACTTGGGTTTGATTGATATTACAAAGCAACTAATTGTTTAGGATGGTGGCTAGTATGCCCCATGCCCTCACACGCTCACTCACTTTGATAACATGAAGCATCACAAATCATGGCAGATCCATGATGTGAAGGTTGGTGATATTCAGTGCCTATAGGTGGTGGGAGTGGAGGTGGAGTTAAGAACATCTATTCAACATATAAATTGGTGTCCTCATCTTCTTAGGGAGCCTAAGTTTGTTTTATATAGGTTCACGGTGTCGAGAACATGAGAGTTTTACTCAATTGCTACTCGTTTCTATTCGTGGTTGGCATATACAATATGGTATGTTATAATGCTTATCCTATATCTTGGGTTGGGGGCTGCTACTCATGATAAGCCTCACATCTAAAGGGGAAAAGAAACAATGGTCAAATTAGTAGTTTTTGTGACTAGAAATATTGACCTTCTCAACTATGTAAAGTCAATTTCTATCCTTTTTGGCAACATTCTTTCACGTATGGGCATGTTTACTAGTTTATGATTTTTTCTCATGATGTTTCCTCTGAATTTTGATAATTGGTTTCCTTGTTTTAAGTCTGAACCTTTTGGGAAAACCCTATGGTGAGCAAGGGTTCTGGTTAATGATCAAGGTTGAGTCTACGGACTCTCGGCTCAAAGATGCATGGGGGACGTTGTTTACATTTTGGTGGCACATCACACTCCTAGAGGGTCACTGTTTATTTATGTGTGTTGCCTCGGGTCGTGGAATTCTGAAGGGGCGCAATGTCGTCCAACCTTTAATTTGTTTTTATGGTCATATATTAAGTTAATTCTCATCTTTGAGGTGGTTCTCTATATAAATTATTCCATGTTTGTCTACGTTGCCTCCACCTCAAGCCTCTATACAAAGGGATAGTTTATGAGTGTAGGAAGGTGTGAGAACTTTGAAGAATGAAGGCTCGATTTTGGCAGCTATGGTGAAGAATTAGCCTCGTGGTGGGGCCTCAAGCCGTGGAAGACAAAGCCACAAAAAAAGATGGTAAAGGAAAATAAATTGGTTTGTCTTCCGGTCGGACTCCACGCCAGAGGGGTCAGAAAATGAAATCTGATATTCTTCAGGTCATGGTACAGGAATATTGTGAAGGGACCTCGTCTCAGGTGAAACTATTGATAACAACTTGGGAGGGAGAGTTGAATTTGAAAGTTGAGCACAAACTGCCAGCAAAGGGTTGGGGGGATCTAATCATGGACCCTGGGTATACCCGCGACCATCTCACCCTGTATAGACAATCTGTCCATCTCTTTTGGTTAATGAAAAGTATAGTAGTCAAAGAAATGGTTGTGATCATCAACAGAGAATCAGAAAGCGAGTCTGTCCCAAGCCTCTGAGACATCCAGAAAGAGATCCAACTCATTCAACTTCAGTTTTTGAACCAGAATGCTCTCCTGGACTGCAGCGAGCGACATATTCCATGCTTACCACAATCTGAATTGCCAGGTTCAAGCGTTAAAGATCCTGCTATGGTTGAATCGTCAGATAAATAGTTGGTCTAAGTCATGTCTGTTAATTTTGGTTTAAATTTTGTTGGATATGTCAGGTGGCATTTATGTTTTCAATGTTATGCTTACCAGTTCGTTTCTAGACTATAAGCCTTTTAAGGCTTGGTTAGATAGACTCAAACTATTTATGTTTTGGATGGATTGTAATGCGGTTTAGTGGCCATCAAACCTAGTTTCCCACTAAGTAGGTTGAGGCCACCGAATGTTTTTTATGTTTGTAACCTACTTGCTTATTGATGAATGAATGAAAGGTACTACTAAACTTACAAAAAAAACATACTCATAACCAACATATAAGCAACAAAAATAATAAGGATATAGCAACCATAAATATCACATGTGTACCAACCTATTTACACATAAAAAACCAAGGAGGAAGAGTTATTAGTAATGAAGGAATAGGCCAACTAGGTTCAGGACTTCCACGAACCAACCGACCATAGATTGGCTTAACCAAATCTTTCATTCAACCAATCACCCATGTGCCATATACCAAGCATGAATGTGGGGATCACAACAAAACCAACCAGGGCTTCCAAAGGCCAACCACCTCAACCATCATCAATATAACCAAGCTTTATGACAATCCCAACTAGATCACTAGGCCCTAAAAAAACACGGATGTCACTAGATTTCTCAACCTACACTGTGAGGAATTTTCTTGCCTCCTTGTTTGTAGGCTTTACTGTATATCTCGACATTCATTGGCAGAGGATTCTTAGGCCTAACTGAGACTCCACCCTCAAACTTTTGCATATATCCTACCATTCATCGATCGATGATTCCTAGCCTTGATAAAGGGCACACACCTCTAGGATTTAACGTATATCTTGACTTTCATTGGTCGAGGATTCCAAGGCCTACTGAGGTAAACAAAATTTGGATTTACCACAATCCTAGTCCATTTCAATGATTCCTAGGCCATGTGTTGTTTTCATTCAAAGACCACCTCACTCAGTTTCAAAACCATCTGGCAATCTAGCTCAACCAAAAACAAGAGAACCCCATCACACCAAGGATATCTAGAAATTACATGGCAAGGATGAAAAACATTATGACACTTGGAAAAACCCATGCCAATGACAACAAGAGAATCAAGAAAACACATGCATATACCATGCATGAAAAATATAGCAAAGAAATCCCACATGCACATGGATACGTGCAAGTAAACCCATTTTAGCTGCTTGAACCTACTCTTCCTTGTCGATAGTTTCTTCCTCTTGCCTTCTTTTCTCTTCTTTTTCCTTTCTTGGTCCAATGCTATAATGCTCCAAGAATTCTCTAAGTTTCCAAGAGTGAGAGAGGGAGAATAGAGGGAGAGCTCCAAAACTGAATTAAAAAATGGTATCAATCGATCCCTCAAAAGCCTTTTTATTAATGACCCCTCTATTTACTTCATTTTTCATTTTTTCTCCTTCATTTTCCTCCTCACATGAAATTTGTGACCCTCACCTTCCTTTTCTCCTAATTGCTATTATTTTCATAAATAAATTGCCAAAAATGCCATTTTGCCTTTCCAAAGCCTTTGCCATCATTAGGGAAATTTTGAGGTCTCTAAAATGGGCCTCCTAAGGTAATTATAAAATAATAGTGGAAATAATAAAATAAAATTTTATTATATCATCAAATTTTAGAGGGAAAAAAGAAAAAAAATGTTTTTTCAACTGATCTCACTATGGATTTACTTCA
Organism: Pinus taeda; assembly: GCA_000404065.3. Classification (NCBI taxonomy): domain Eukaryota; kingdom Viridiplantae; phylum Streptophyta; class Pinopsida; order Pinales; family Pinaceae; genus Pinus; species Pinus taeda. The sequence continues at coordinate 97,295 of APFE030972281.1, forward strand.
ATTTTGAGTGGAAACACTCGTTGGATGCTGAATTTGATTCCTCATCCTAGGAGTACCCATGTTGCATACTTTCTATGGACCTTGCTACATGAAAAGTGAGAAATACATGAAAAACGTTATTTGCAATCACGATTCTTTATGTATTTCTCATTTTTCATGTAGCTAGGTCCATCGAAAGTGTGCAATGTGGATACTCCTTGGATGAGGAATTAATTTTTTCATCCAACGAGTACTCCAACTCGAAATTTCAGTAAAATATTAGGGAGATAAGTTGAAAATACAATTTTATATTTTATTATTTTTTTAATCTTTTTACTTTTTTTACCTCCAAAATGGTGAATCATCCCCATGGTTGAACATCAGATCATCTTGAATTCCTATTGGTTCTTATAAATTTAATTTTGGTTTAACATTTTTTCTTAGAGGCCAATTTAAAGACCTCAAAATTCTCTTAAATGTACGTTTGCAATTTCCTTATCCATAATAAACCATATGAACACTCAGGACGTTTTGCCCAACATTCATCTTGGAATAAGTGTCCCGTGACATTGGTTATAATTTTTTCCTTTATTAACTTTATTACATGAAGTCTTTAACCCAAGGTTGATACAGAGCCCTCCCCTTTGGGGGAACACCATCCTCGGTGTTCAATGACACCTACAACCTACAAAACTACTGAAAGAAACGAATATGCCCATGGAGCTTTATAACTTAGCTCGTTGTAATATTTACAATGATCAACCTGATGAGAAGCAAACCAACATAACAACATAATAACATGAAAACCATAATGAAATGACACCCATGCCACTTATTGGAGCTTTATAACACAACTCATGGTAGTACTTGCATCCATACACATATATACATATACCAAAACATCACACCAAAACATGTACCAAAAACATTCACTCAACCAGTGAATATAGAAGGATACATAACCCACATCTAATCTTCCATCTCCCATGTAGCTTTGTCAGGACCGAAGTGCTTCCACTGCACTTTAACCTGCTCGATTTCTTAGTTTTGGAGCATGAGCATCTTTCTATGTAATATACACTACAGTTCCTAGTGGAATTCTCCTTTTGGATCCACCAGCAATACAAACCAATCAATCACATGATCAACATCTTTAACATTCTTCTTAATCAATTACACATGGAAAATATCATGGACTTTCATTGTACAATCCTTTCAAGAATTTTGAAAGGTTCACAAAACAAAGGTGCCAACTTGGCACATGATCCAATCCTCAAGGATCTCCTCATGGGCTTGATGCAAAAGTACACCTATTCTCCAACCTGGAACTCCTTATAGGTTTTAACCCCATATATAAATTATCTGCAAATAAAGTCTTAAAAGCAGAAAATAAATAATGGCGAGAGCATAAAACATAAAGCATATATACACAAATATTTTCCCCTAGATCCCAAAACCAGGACTACCAGATTGACTTTTCATTATATTCATTTCAATGCTACAATACATATATATACATGTCGAAGCATCCATAAACCCTAATCCATTAACCCTGGATTAGAACATAACCGCAGTTCCCTTGACTAGAT
>APFE030972292.1:0-11643 GCA_000404065.3 Pinus taeda
ATCAAAGTTATTTTGCCTCAACCGACAAAGAAGGAAGAATACATGGCCCACGTTTGATCCGACATCTCCTGTGTAGCTTCATCGGGCCCAAATTGCTTCCATTTCACTTTAACTTGCTCTATTTCTTGGTTCTGGAGGATGGGCACCTTTTTTTGCAATATACAATGAGGCTTCAGCTCAAATTCTCCATAAAGTTCCACCTACAGTACAGACTAGTCGAGCACATGATCAGAATCCTTAACATACTTCTTAAGTAATGATAGATGGAAAACATCATGGACTTTCACTGTTGGAGGAAATGAAAATTGATACGCTACTGGCTCAATCCACTCAATGATACTATAGGGTCCATAAAATCGTGGTGCCATATTGGGACATGATCCAATCCGCAATGAGCTCTTCCTCAGTTTGATGTGAAAATAAACCCATTCCCAAACTTGGAACTCTTTGAACAACATGTTCATGTCTCCATACTTGTTCTTCCTATCTTGTACTACCTTGAGATTCTTCTTGATCACCTACATCTCTTGTTCCATGTCTGCCAACATATCTGGTCCAATCAATAGTTTACTAATTAGATCACTCCAACTAATGGGAGTGTTACAACTCCTCCCATACGATCCCTCAAAATGACTCATCCTCAGTGACTCCTGATAATCGTTGTTGTATGAAAACTCAACCAAAGGGAGGTACTCTTCCCATTTGCATTGTTGATGCATCACATACATTCTCAACATGTTCTCTAATATCATGTTGACCCTCTTCGTCTGTCCATCTGGGTCTAGGTGATAAGATATGTTGAAGGCCAACTCATTGCATAAACCAGCAAATAACTCCCAAAAATTGGAAGCGAAATTTGCATCCCTGTCTGACACAATCCTCTTTGGGACACCATGTAGTGTGACCATGTCTCAGATGAATATTTCTACCACATCACTAGTTGATTATGTAGACTTCATTGGAATAAAATGTGCAACCTTCGTCAACTTGTCCACAATGACCATGATAGAATCGTGTTGCTTGACTCTCTTTCGCAAACGTATGATGAAGTCCATGGAAATGACCTTCCATTTCTACTCAAGAATAGCAGTCAGTTATAACAGTCTACCTGGGTGTTTGAACTCTAATTTCACTCGCCGATAGTCAAGACATCTTGCGACAAACTTTGTTGCATCCCTCTTCATATTCAGCCAATAGAATATCTATTCACAACTTTGAGTGTCTTCTGATAGCCTAGGTGACCCGAATAAGGTTTTCCATGAAACTCCCCTAAGATCACCTTTTTTATCTCGCTACTATCTGGTACATATATCCTATCTTAGAACATGGCCAATGCCTCTACTATAAAACAGTAGTTCATGCCCGTGCACCTACACCTACACCCATACTTGTACCTATGCTTATACTTGTACTTTGACCTATACCTATACCAATATATGTACATGTACCTACACATGTACCTTTACCTATACCATGACCTATACCTATACCAATATATGTACATGTACCTACACATGTACCTTTACCTATACCATGACCTATACCTATACCTGTACTATCACCTTGCTGCAACTTGTGCACAATCTCCATATACCTGACATCCCGTTGTCCTTCCTGCAATATCATATCCTGCAAGTCCAACCCATAGGAGCTCCTAAATACCAAGTGATGTACATGTACCCATATGTTGAGAGAATCTGCCACCCTATTCTCCTTGCCTTTGATGTACCTTATCTCGGAATCAATCTCGTTGATCATGGCCAGCCATCTAGCCTACCTCACATTTAGATTCGGTCAGTCAAACAAATACCTCGACCCAATCTGATCACTCATAAGCACAAACTACCTGTGAAGAAGATAATGCCTCCACATCTTTAGTGCATGTATAATCACTGCTAACTTGAGATCATGCATGCGATAGTTCTACTCATAATTGTTTATTTTTCAAGACTCACAGCATACCACATGTTTGTGCTGCATAAGGACTCCACCAAGACCTCTCTTGAAAACATCTGTGCATACCACACATTCCTTATCTGGATCTGTAATCGGTAGTACTGGTGCATGCATCAACAACTCCTTAAGCTCTTCAAAGTTAACCTCACACTCCTTAGTCCATTCAAACTTCTTACCTTTCCTCTGTAAGGATGTAATGGGATAATAAATATGTGAGAAGTTCTTAATGAACCTCTTGTAATATTTGGCTAAACCAATAAAAGCTCTCACATTGTCCACACTCTTAGGAACTACCCACTCCACGACGACCCTTATCTTCTCTTGATCTATTGCAATGCCTTGCTTGGAGAAAACATGTCTCAAATAGTGCACCTCAATCTAAAAGAAACAACATTTGCTAAGCTTCCCATAAAACTGATTCTCTCTCAACGCCACTGTTAATTACTCAACATGATCTTCCACATTTTTAGAACATACCAGTGTATCATTAATGAATAAAATAATGAACTTATGTAAATATGGACACAACACACTATTCATCAAACACATGAATGTAGCTGGAGCATTAGTTAAGCCAAATGGAACCAAAAAATGCTCATAATGCCCATACCTAGTCCTCAATGAATTCTTGTAAATGTCCTCCTCTTTGATGCGTACCTGATGGCATCTCGATCTCAAGTAAATCATTGAGAACACTATCTCTCCCTTCAACTAATCGAACAAGTCATCAGTCCTCGACAAAATATACATGATCTTGATAGTCACGTGTTCAACTGCATGTAATCAATGCATAATCTGAGGATACCATATTTCTTCCTCACAAAAAAGATCGATGCACCCCAAGGTAATATAATTGGCCTAATGTAGCCCTTGTGCAACATTTCCTTCAACTACAGTTTCCACTTAACCAACTCAGATGTGCTTATCTTGTAAGGTGATTTTTATGTTTGAACTTCCCCTCAAACTAACTCAATCAAAGATTCTAGATTCTTGTGTGGTGGAAACTTTGTAATATCCTCGGGAAATACATCCCTAAACTACTGCAACAATGGGTACCTATTCAACACATCTGCATCCTTAATCTCCTTATTCTTATCAATAGAAATATGCACTACAAATATCTTGCACCCTTTCCTATGGCTACGCTTTTCTTGCATAGTTGTCACCAACCTAACTGATGTTGCTTTCTTCTTCCCTTGCAAGACTATTGGTTCTCCATTGTCATCAACACACTCAATAGCTTTGTCATAGTAGTCAACCTTGGTTCTATGTAGATACAACCAATCCATGTCCAATAACATATTGTATGAACCCAACAGTAATACATTCAAATTTGCTATTGTAGGTGTTGTTCCTTAAGAAACCAATTTCCTAGGTGTGGAGAAATTGTGCTTAAGACATTAATGATTATTGTTTGGTGTCACTTATTTGTCACTTTATTGTTTGTTGTGTTCCCAAATGAAGGACTTGGAAAACTTGGTTTTTAACCCTTAATACATGTATGACCAGAACATCTACGAATGCCATTTGTTGCTAGATATAAATGATGAATGAAGAAAGTTTAAAGGGGAAGTTAGATATAATATGCTAGTCTTTCACATAAATTACTATATGTAACTTAGAAGAATTATTAAAATAAGAATTGAATCATAAACAATATTTTGCTTAACATGGAAACTACTATCTGCAACTCTTGGAGAAGTGAAAGATAATATGATGGTCTTTCACAGAAACTATTATCTATAACTTAGGAAGGAAGGTGAAAACTTCAAGTATAGGAGCACTCTTTTAAGGAATTTTAACTTTATCTACATAAGCAAATAAAGACCTGCAGCTTCATTACTATACCTGAAAGAAGAAAACATAAGATGACACGTAACAAAGAGGGTTACAAAATTATACCCAAAAGTTCATGGAAACTTCTGATTCGTTCATTAATCAACAATTATATCAAGAATACAGTGACCTAGTCTCTGGGTTCTCCAAAATTTGAACCCCTTGTAAATTTTCTTTTTTTTAAACATCGTGGAACAAATGTTGATTTTTGAAACTGCCCAAATTATTTAACTGCTTCTCTAACTATATGAAGTAAAAACTATTACAGAATTTTACAGAGGGTAAAAGACACCTCAAAGAACATGAAATAATAGGAACATAACTGAATTCATAAGAGGATGATAACTGCTATCTTTCTCTGTTAATCCGCTGCCGATTTCCTTTATAAATGCCCTAATTATTTTTAATTCATTTTAACCGTAATGAAATGTCTTTAGCTTGTGTAATACTGGGCTTACATATCTTTCAGGATTTTCATTAGCTGAAATACAGAGGAAACATAACTAATCAGCTTCCTCTTTAGATTCAGCTCTAACCCTAATTTCCCTCATAGCAAAATTAACATGAACCTTTGATTAATACGGAACTCAAAAAGATTTAATATTGCTTTAAAAATATGTCAAATCTGCCCGTTCAACTCTCCTTTGACCTCCCATCAAATTAATACAGGGTTACCCCTACTTTACCCATAGTATGCATATTTTTATGCATATTCAATGATCTTCCGAGTCAAACCTTTAATCCATAATGGTTAAGGACCCTTTTATAAATCCTTATGTGAAATGATTTATTAAACCCAACACAGACTATTCCTTAGTCACATTCATTCATCGGGACTTAATCACCCTTCTAAAGCTTCAATAACCTTTTATTAATCCAAATATAGCCCGCATATATAATTAAACCATTCTAAAAGATTGGTTATACCACGAACTTTACCTATAAACCCGTATATCTTTGCTAAATTCATTATAAACCATCTTCAATGAAAATACCCATAAAGCATGCATAACATACCCTTTTCGCACTTTTCAAAGCCTCTGCACAGTTCTCTAGGCAGCATACTTTCCCTCTGCTTTACAACCATTGATCAAGATCCACATGATCTAATGGTCTACAACAATTTCAGGTGAGACATAAGCACGAAGAATACCCGCCCGCAATATTCGGTTTTCTCTCTCCACCTAGCTACTATGTGTCAAACGATAAGTGGAACCAGGTGAGCTCCACTAAAAACCACTTACCATTTTTACTCCACCCGAAATCCCACTCGTAATTTTAAATCCACCCTTCATAAGCCTCGCAGACTCGCCAGAATTACAAATTAAATCTATATTTTTTTAGGTCTAACCATTACAATCGCAATCGACATACCATATACATATATATAAAGTGTTATCAATGATCGCGGACCCGCTGGGGCTTATAAAACATAATATATATACGCTTTGGGTCCAACCTTTTCAGTGGTTATTTCTATTATAATCCTTTATAATAGAAATACATATACAAATGTGTAACCATAATGTATATGAAGTGCTTTTCGATATAGCAGACCCACTAGGACTTTACAAATATATATATATATATTGGTGGAACTCAAAGTCACAATTGGTGGAACTCAACGTCCATAGCTCGGTGGTGCGGCTGACCCAATGGGTCTTTAAACCATGATGTATATACCTTTCGGGAATGACCAGGGGTGGTTCCATATAACTGCCACTGTGTTTTGCAATTGTGATTTGATCACATTGTTTAACACATATACATATATATTTTGGTAATGGCTCCATATAACCATTTATAATATGGTTTAACTTAATTGCATGGGTATACGAGGGCTGATCCTTTTATTCTTCTTTATTTTTCAATTTCAATGTATAATAAAAAAAATACTTCATTTCCCTTAGACTTTGTGGATGTAAAGAAAATAAGAGAGCTTCATTAAGGTTGAACCCTTGCAATGATTTTAGACCACACATTGTGATAAAAGTAATAAATAAGCTTAAACATAATATAAGCAACAACATCTGGCTCTGACTTGGGAGAGTGCTTTTGCCACAGAAGCATGAAGAACCACAAATTAGTGCCTTATCAATTGGGCATGGAGTCATATATTGCTTCACCAAACTTAGCTGTGTGAAAATTTTGTACAGTTAACCCATGTTGATCTTTGCAGTGATAGGATTCTTTTACCTTGATAGCAAAATATTGAGAATTGTAGATTAGTATCCTTAGTTGGGCATGGATTCCAAAACTATGAAAACCCTGATATTTGACAACAGAAACCTATCAATATTGAAGTATGACACCTCTGTAAACCAGTTTCTAACTGGGAAAGTCACCCTTATTTATCCTTCTAAAGTTAAACTAAAGAACTACAACTGAAAACTAAATGCTCAACACCTGAGCTTATTTATGTACATGATTGATCTCCACTAGGTGAAATCAATCTTCCAATGGTACCAAGTTAGCTTTTGAGTGTTTAATCTAGAACCATTCCGCTAGTGAATCTTGAAAAAAATTTCATTCTGAGTTTCTCCTAAGTTCCAATGTTGTGATCTTGAATGTGCTCATCATGTGAAACCTCCCCTACGTCAATAGCCACAACATTGGGGTTAGAAATACTTTCAAGAGGAACAAGTCCCTTTGGAAAAATATTATCCTTCAATTGAAAAATATTTGGATTAGTTATTAAATCTTTTGAACCACTGATTTCTGCAACTTCTATTGTTTCTTCCTTATCTTGATCAATTTTTATGCCTCGAAACTCGTCAGGTAGAGTAAATTTTTTTTTAATATGTTGATCATCTTCAAAAGCTTGCCAATTCTAAAATTATCAAGAACAGAGGGTCTGTTTCTCATTCCTACCTCATATCTCAGTCTTGGATTAATAGGAGACCTTAAAGTACTAGCAGCCACAACCAATGAATCTGCTAATCTATTCTCATTTCTTGGAATAATTTGAATGTTAAAAGCTTCAGAAAAGTTCTCAATCAAATACCATACCTCATTTCTATATACCCTAAGCCTAGGGTTCTTTGTTTGGAAATGATTTTTTATTTGCTTGATGATCAGCTCTAAATCTCCAAAAGCGGAAATTGACTTAACTCCCATATGTTTAGTTGTTTGTAGAGCAATAATCAAGGAATCATATTCTGCCACATTATTTGTTGCCTCGAACTCTAATTTGAAATAAAAAGGGAACATATTACCTCCAGGAGCAATTAGAAGAAAACCAACACTTGTTCCTTCCTTGGAATAAGCTCCATCAAAGAAGCATTTAGACAATCCTTCAGTTTGTAGCTCTGTAATTGGTTGAAGCAAGCTACTTCTGATTATCTTCAGTGAGCTCTGCATTATCATACAATGTGAAACATGTAAATTCATCCTTCTCCTCGCTATATACAAGTGAATTACTTGCTCCATTTATTGTAATCGTTTTTACAAATATTGTTTCTCTATACAATCTCATCTCTTCCCCACCAAAAAATGGTATAACAGCATATGTAAAATCCAATTTCAAAACAACACCCAATTTAGCCCTAGAGGACCTAGATAGAAGCATTCCAAATCTAGCAAGGATATCTGCTACTACTACATCCATGACCAAGCTTCTAGCTGGAATTTGGGCTAGTGACACAGCCAGATCCTTAATAACTGCCATATGCTTGACTTTGTTTGAATCAAAATAATACAAGTCCCTATAGGGTTTGGTAACTTGTAGATCTAGTTGCTTCATTACTGATAAAGGTAGAAGGTTCTGTGAAGCTCCCGAATAAAACATACAATTATGTAAGAAGAAGTCATGGACCAATAAGGAAATATAAAAAGGAGGTATTGAAGGGTCTACTTCCTCTACATGTGGACCAAAAAGCACTACTAGTTTGTCTTCCTTCAAATTTACAGTCTCATCTATAATCTCATTTTCTTTCAAACTAACAAACTTAGCAATCTCCTTTTGATAAATAGGCATTTTTGTCAATTTTGTAAGAGGGACCTGAATTCTTACCTTTTCCAACTCCTTAGTAAGACTAAACATGTGACCCTGTCCAACAATCATTTCGTTCTCCTCGTCACCTTTTTTTACGACTGGGATTACTTGAGGAATTGAAGCAAGTCTCTCCAAAGGAATTCTCCCAGTTTGATCTTGAGAAGACTCACCTTGAAGTATCTGTGTCTTTCCATCTTCATTCTGTTGCTACTTTCCTTTATTCACTTGTTTTGCAGACTGATATTCTTATGGAGTCGCCTTTGGTGAGGAAGTTGAAACTTGCTGCTCACTTTCATTTTCTTGATTTCTTGATCTCTTCCTCGATCTCAAGTCATATTTCTTATGTAGTTCGGTCTGCATAAAATCACAACATTGCTTCCAATATTCATCAATTTTATTTTCATCATGAATGGAATATGTTTCATCATATTCATACTCTTCTTCTTTGATAGCAAGTTCATCTTCATCCACTGCATATAAAGTAAAAATTTTATCTTTAGGATGCTCTTGCTTTTCAATAGGTTCTGCTTCTATATATAATGGTGCTTGAATTTGATCTTGATCTTTTCTTCCCCTTTGCAATATTTGCAAAGGTTGTCTTCTGTATTGGGTATTAAAGTTCTTATTATACTGTGTTTGCTTTTGAAAATTCTTATTTTATAACTCTAATTTATTTACCTTAACTGACAAAATTTTAGTTACATCACACAATCCTCCAATGCTTGAATTTGAAAGGATTCCATCTTTGCCTTTCCCTTGTCTTGGATAGGCTATGTTTCTGGTGCTTTTCTTGCAACCATCAGATTTGATTCTATCTCTAATGCATCTGTTTGGATCTAATCAAGAGTTGGAGCTCTTCTTTCCCTTAATGTGAATCCAAATTTTGATTCAAAAGCTCCTGTAAAAGTTATTTTTGCACTAGCAGGAGGAGGCTTAATCTCCACTGGGAGACTATTGTACAATTTGTTAAATCTTTTGACAAATTCAACCACAGTTTCATCAAACTTTTTCTCTATGGCATTAAACTCTATTAATGAATACCCATGGTATTTTTTTTCTCCCCATCTCTAAATAAACAAACATTCAATCTCTTCCCCACAAGGAATAGTATTATTGGGAAGTCCTTTAAACCATTTTCTTGCTTCTCCATCCAAGGAATGAACAAAAAGTCTTAGAGAAACATCTACATGTTCAACATCTTTGATTTATGTAAAATTGCAAAATACTGACACATGATTCTTTGCAGTTTGTTCATCTTCCCCTATAAAACGAGGAAAAATTTTGAGGTAATCCTGTGGCATTTGATTTAACGGTTGTGGCAATTGAAGAGGTGCATACCTATTCATCAAGAATGAAGGTAATGCCATGTTTATTGAACTTTGATTACCAATAGATGTGGAACCTGATTGAGAGGTAGATGGAATGTTTAGAGGTGGTAATATAGCTATTCGTTGAGGTTGAACGATTATAGCAGATAAATGAAAAGTAATAGATTCTAAAGATTGTTCTTGATAGTTAGGTTCCTGAAATGAAGATGATGAAAAAGATGACTCTTTATCAGAATAATGTTGACATGAATTGTTGCCTGATGCAAATAATATAGGAATTGGTGTGATTGGAATATTAGACCTTCCAATCCTCTTAGAAACCAGCCTTTCAGGATTTGAAAGAGCTTGAAACTTTTTTTGTGAAGTGTATGATCTTGTATGGGGTCTTCTTGAAGCCAAAGTTATTGCTTTGATTCAAAATAGCCAAATATTTCCTCCTCACTGAACAACTAGAGGAAAATATTGAAAACCCAGAGAAAAGTGTTCTTGTCTTCTCTCTCTGGCAACGATGCCAATTAATGTTGTTCCTTAAGAAACCAATTTCCTCGTTGTGGAGTAATTGTGCTTAAGACATTAATGATTATTGTTTGTTGTCACTTATTTTTCACTTTATTGTTTGTTGTGTTCTGAAATGAAGCACCTAGCCAAAACATCTCAGAATGCCATTTGTTGCTAGATGTAAATGATGAATGAAGAAAGTTTAAAGGGGAAGTTAGAGTAACATGTTGGCCTTTCACAAAAACTACTATCTGTAGCTTAGAAGAATTATGAAAATGAGAACTGAATCATAGACAATATGCTGCTTAACACAGAAACTACTATATGTGACTCTTGAAGAAGTTAAAGATAATATGTTGGTCCTTCACAAAAAATATTATCTATAACTTAGAAAGGGAGGTGAAAACTTCAAGTATAGTAGCACTCTTTTAAGGAATTTTAACTTTATCTACATAATCAAATAAAGAGCTACAACTTCATTACTATACTTGAAAGAAGAAAACATAAGATGACACATAACAGAGAGGGTTACAAAATTATGCCCAAAAATTCATCGAAACTATTGATTCTTTCATTAATCAACAATTATATCAGGAATATAGTGGCCTAGTCTCTGGGTTCTCCAAAATTCGAACCCTTTCTTTGTAAATTTTCATCTTTTTATACATTGTGGAATAGTTGTTCATTTATGAAACTACTCAAATTATTTAACTACTTCTTTAACTATATGAAGTAAAAACTATTATAGAATTTTAAACAAGGTAAAAGACACCTTAATGAACATGAAATAACAAGAACATAACTGAATTCAGAAGAGGACAGTAACTACTGGCTTGCTCTGTTAATCCACTGCTGAGTTCCTTTGTAAATTTCCTAATGATGTTTAATTCATTTTAGCCATAATGAAATGTGTTTAGCTTGTGTAATACTAGGCTTACATATGTGTCGGTTGTTTTGATTGGTCGAAATACAAAGAAAACATACCTAATCGCCTTCCTCTTCATATTCATCTCTAACCCTGATTTCCCTCTTTACACAATGAAATTAGCGTGAACCTTTGATTAACACGGAACTCAAAAAGAGTTAATCTTGCTTTAAAAATATTTCAAATCTACCCGTTCAGTGCTCTGTTGACCTCCCACCAAAATAATGTAGGGTTACCCCTAATTTACCCACAGTATGCAGATGTTTATCCATATTCAATGATCTTCCAAGTCAAACCTTTAATCCATAATGGTTAAGGCCCCTTTCATAAATCCTTATGTGAAATGATTTATTAAACCCAACATAGACTAACCCTTAGTCACATTCACTCATCAGGACTTAATCACCCTTTTAAAGCTTTAATAACCTTATATTAATCAAAATATAGTCCGGATATATAATTAATCCACTCTTTAACATTGGATATACCACGAACATTACATATAAAACCTTATATCCATGCTAAATTCATTATCAACAATCTTCAATAAAAATACCCATAAGGCATGCATAAGTACCTTTTCCGCACTTTTCAAAGCCTCTGCATAGTTCTCTAGGCAACATATTTGCCTGATGCTTTACAAGTGTCGATCAAGATCTGCTTGATACGACAGTCTACAGCGATTTTGGGTGAGACATAAGCACGAAGAATACTCGCCCGAAATGAGCAGTTTTCTCTCTCCACCAAACTACTATGTGTCGAACGATAAGTGAAATCAGTTGAGCTCCACTAAAAACCACTTACCATTTTTACTCCACCCAAAATCCCAATTGTAATTTTAAACCCACTCTTTGTATCCCTCATGGACCTACCGGAATTACAAAATGAAATATATAGTTTTTCGGGTTCGGCCATCGCAATTGCAATCGGTATACCATATACATATATGTAAAGTGTTATGCAATGATTGCAGACCCATCAAGGCTTATAGAACATAATATATATATGTTTTGGATCCAGCCTATTCAACGCTTATTTCTATTATAATCCTTTATAATAGAAATGCATATAAAAATGCGTAACTATAATGTATAAGAAGAGATTTT
>APFE030972317.1:0-15974 GCA_000404065.3 Pinus taeda
TTTTAAATATAGAATTGATGATTGTGTTGGTGGGGTAATCTGAGCCTTGAATATCCGATTCTAAATAGGAACAAAGCAAAATCTCTAATTATATTCTAGCCTGTTTTGAATAAACACAAGAACACAAAGTTTCATAAAGATTTTGACTACACCCGGACCGAAGATATACATAATAGTTATTAAAATCCCCCTCAAACCATTCTGGAAGGTCGTCACTTCCTTTTCAGGGCTCTAAATATCTAAATTTTCATTATTATACTTGTCCGTACTCTAAACGCAGAGAAAGGGCACATTGAAGCATTGTTTACCGGTGCAGATATGTTGTTGAAAATCAATGTAAGTACTGTAGTCTTTCTGTATTAGTTTCTACATCCATTGTCTTCTCTATGATATGCATTATGTGAAACTGTGTAAAAAGAATACCGAGGCAGATTATAGAAAAAAATAAAACAAATAGATTGCTGCTCATCTTTGCAGATGGAAATGCTGGTATGAAAGTTGGAACGTGTACTAATTGTGTACAGTGACGAGCCATCGTCAAGTAACAATAGAGTTACAGTAACGAGTGAACCTTTTCACTAAATCAGAGCCGTTAATGAATAATTGACGAGGATTAAATTAATGACAGAGCTGTGATCAACTAATAACAACAATGTATGGTATGCAACGACATTATGGTGACCTGCAAGTGCATAGGATCATTATTATTTGACTGATTAGAGGAATCAGCAGCGTAGTAATACAATGTTTATTCCCACTCTTATCATTATAGATTTTAGGTTTGTTTATTTGACTGATTAGAGGAATCAACAGCGTAGTAACACAATGTTTATTTCCACTCTTATTATTATAGATTTTAGGTTTGTTTTTTCAACCAGAGGAATTAGAAGTTGGGTAAGACTTACTATTATCATTGTAACAGTTACACTATTTTGTTTTGTTTTACTAAAAGAATGGGTAGCTGGATTTGCTTCTTATCCCCAAGGCTATTCAGATTCTTATCACTATAATTGAACTTTTATGTGGTTAGTCGTTATGAATAAATCTTATTATTATAGATTTTAGGTTTGTTTTATCAGCCAGACTTCCTATTATCATTGTAACGGTTAAGCTATTTTTTTACTAAACGAATGGGTAATCTCGGATTTGTTTGTTATCCCCGAGGCTATTCATATTCTTATCACTATAATTGAACTTTTATGTGGTTAGTTGTTATAATAATATGAATTGTTATATAGTTGTTTGTTGTCAATAAATATCTAATAGACTTTGAATTTGTATTATTGATTATACATATATATTTATTTTATTTTTAAATCTAGAATCTATTTAATTAAATTGGTTATTAAAAATGATTATTTTTTTAAAAATTAAATTATAAATTTAAATTGTTGAAAATATTAAAAATATTAAATATATTAATTAAATTTCTATATAAACTTATCTTATCTAAATTTCCAAATATACCCAACTAGTACATGAAATATAATGATATACCCCTGACACCAATAAAGTTGGAACGTCTGCACAATCAAGAGCCTTGAATACAACAAGAAGATCACTATTTCTGAAAAATTAATTTAGTGATAACCCAAATTTACCTGAAGCTTGCAAGGACAATTCTTCTCCATTATCGAGCATGCTAATTGTGTGTTACGAGGCTTTTGGTAAAAGATCTTCTAACTTTCCGGCTGTAGAGAGTGTTGGTAAACATTATAAGTCAGTAACTAGAATCCCCAGAGTAGAAATTACGGATTCTATAAAAATGCAGTGATTCTTCCCACCTAAAGTTCTATAAGATCTGTACCCAGTTGTGTGTTACGAGGCTTTTGGTAAATGATCGGCTAACTTTCGCGCTGTAGAGTTCTATAAAATCTGTACCTAGCTGATTAAGCTCTAGCTATCATGCAAATAGTTAAATTTCTGTTTATCCTTCGGTCTTCAATACTCTTGGATTAGGCCTCAAAGATGAATAATAACTAACATTTTCAACGCACTGTTATTTATTGCAGAGAAGCAATGGTGGGATGCATCAAAACCTATAAATAAACTCAATAGCGAACTTGTTTGTGCGTGTGACGCGCTGTTATTTATTGCAGAGAAGTAATGGCCGGGTGCATCAAAACCTATAGATAAACTCAATAGTGAACTTGTTTGTGCATGTGGCAATATAGGCACAAGTTTTCCTTTCTGCAAATGATAAAAGTCAATTTAGTTTACGTTGCTTCTCTTTTGTTAATAAACTGAAATGTTGCAAAACTTTGTAAATAAACAAGCTATCAATTCTCAATTTTTCTGTTTGAGTTGCCAAGTTCATGAACTCTGCATAAAGCGTGCAGTTGGTTTACATTCTGAAGCATATATATGTCATAAATATGCATTATAGCAAATGTAAAAATGTGATTTCAAATCAGCACAGGATGCCATTACACGCAATCCTTGTTTAGAATAAAGGTGGGAAATAATAATAACCCAATTATGCACTGCAACAAGTTTGCTATTTCTAAATCAATTAAAAATCCTTGTTCAGTATAAAGGTGGGAAATAATAATAACTCAATTATGCAATGTAACAAGTTTGCTATTTCTAAGTCAATTAAAAATAACATGATTTTATATTTAGTAAGTTAAAGTTTTATACATTAAGAGTAAGCATGATTCTATATTTAGTAAGTTAAAGTTTTATATATTGGTAGTTGAGTCATTGTTTAGTAAGTTAAAGTTTTATATATTGGTGGTTGAGTCATTGTGAGATGTATAATGCCACAAGAACAAAGAGCAGCAGCTTAGTGAACCCATGCGAAAATTTTTATGAGTTGGAAATTATTAATTCCTACTTGTCTATGGTTACAATTCTCCATTTGAGGAGTTTGTTCCTACATTATAGGGATTTAGTTTTCTCTAGTTTAGTGTGTGGTTTGAGAATCTCTCACCACACTACTGTACGTCTAAGATAGCATTCCTATCTTGAGACTATTAATTGTATAAATATATGTGTAATTCACTCATCCATTAATTAATAGAGAATATTATTGATTGTGTTAATTTCATCTTGGTATCAGAGCCTGTGAGGGCCTGGCCCCTCGTGGGCCTGGCCCTCCTGGGCTGACGGAAAATAATGAGTGTAGTATATGTTTGTTTGTCCATCATATCTGTTTGAGAGAACCGTAAGGCTGTGGCAGCGAAGACGCGCAGAGGGACTTGTCGCTCGTGGTTGGGCGATGTCTGGACTGCCCAGCAGATCGGCAGCAGAGGTCGAGCGGTCAGATGGCTGCGTGGTGGTTGTGTGTCCACCTGAGGGAGATCTGGTGGCAGATCTGTCGTTCTACGGCATCGAGCTTGCGGCATCGAGCATGCGGCGGGAAGCAATCTGCACAGAGCATATGAAGTGTCTGGATTGGTATGGTGTTAGTTTTTTTTTGTTTGATTGCAGACCAAAGGTGGAGGATTGACTACTTGTAAATCAAGGCATTAAATGATTTGGGCATAATTGAGAATTGATATTCTGCTATGAAGCATCTCAGAATGGGGGACTAGCTGCTTGAGAATCAAGCCAGTCATGCTAATTGCAAATTAGTGATCTTGTTGATTGGTGTGCGGTTGCTGCCAAGTAACCAGTGTTTTTAGCACAAATGGAGTGTGGTTATTGAAGGAAATAGAGATACCCCAAATCCAGCTCTTCGTCTGCCGGGAGAGGATTGATTCGGCGCCCAATCTGCAGGAAACGTAATTGCCCATTACGAATACTGATTGCCTCTCGATATTTTGCTGCGGTTGCGAGTAATGGAGGAAACAGATTGTAACTACAGACAATCTGGTAAAGAAATTGAGAAGGAGCCCAAATTTCTGAAGAATGGAGATGCTGGGTTTATTAAGTTGATTCTCTCCAAGCCCATGGTTGTGGAGACATTCTCTGAGTACCCCCCGCTGGCTCGTTTTCCTGTGAGAGACATGCGTCAAATGGTTGCTGTTGGAATCATCAAGGGTGTTGAGAAAAAGGAACCCATTGGTTCCAAGATCACCAAGGCTGTGGTCAAGAAGGGTAAATGAAGTTTGCTGCTACCAAGTACTTTTGTGCAGAGGAAGGGAGACGGTTATGGATACAACACTTATACGTGGTGTAGAAGCTTGTCTGATTCTGATGCATGAGATTTGGTAGTTAGAGGTTTAGTGGCTCGGCGCATGCAAACATGGATTCTTAACCGGCGGTGGCAGCATATTCGCAATGCTATTTATTGTTCCTAGCATTTTAGCAATTTGGGCGAGTTTAGTACAACTTCGTGGGTGAGGTTAGATCTCAGCATTGCACCCGTGGATACCAAATTGAGGCAGCGCAGTTACATGGCTCGGATTTTAAAGGAAAGAATTGAGCTGGAAAAGAGAAACTACGCTGAGCGAGTAAGGGCGCTTACGGATTTGATGGAACTCTGCAAGGAAAGTGCTAATTTTATCGTTGCAGATTAGGGGCATTGATCATGGATCCTGCATGTTTCAAGTGAAATCGGGATCACCTGCATGATAGCGGATGCTAGTGATTGTGCCTCTGCCTGAAAAGTATGTTTGCAGTCTTCAAAAGGACCAGTGAGAAGGTGAAGTTGGCTGCTGGGATCTACGCAGCAGAATTGTGGATAAGCCTAGAGGTTTGAAGGCTTGTTGATTCGCTCCGATGAAGCCTCAGATCTGTGAAGGAATCCTCCGGTGCAGAGAGTAAGCGTCGATCGGCCCACATGTGGATGAACCGAGATCAACATGGATCTATTTGAATGATAGATAAATTTATTAGACATATTTCCATCGAGATTTGCTGATCAGGTAATCGAGTGAGGATGAAGCAGCCGTGGAGAGGAGTGGTTGCGTGGACTGTAACGCTCATAGGTGTCTGGAAGATTTTGTCGAAACGTTCCTTTGATTTATGTAACAGGGTGGTTTCTCTCATCCATGTGGCTGTAGCTTTGTGGTGATGTTCTGTCTCTGTCGAAGATTGGAAACACCCACTTCAACCTTTGGCCTCTCCGGCTGCACCATTACAGATTCGTGCATTGTCGATGAACCTGTCTTATTTCATTTATGACTTCGGTTGTTGCCTATTTGATTCTTCTATCAGTGTTTCCAATTGCATTCATCATTTATTTAGCATATTAGGCCTCGGAGTTGGCGTTGTCTATGCAACAACTTTCGTCCGATTCACCATTTCAACGTTGGAAACCCTGTAGCCGAGCCGTGGGGTGGAACGCCTTGCAGGGAGCGGTGTGCGCACGTCAGAACGCCATCACAATGGTTTGGGGTTCAAGCCACCAAGAGTTTCATCCCATTCACAGCCAGGGTGAGACTGTGCAGGGAAAGGAAGAGATCTGGTGCCCTACTGTTGCAGAAATGGCAGATGGAAAGCCATCTACACTGGTGTTACTGCTTCTTGTAGTGCTTCATCTCATTGCATTTGGGTTTGCTGTAGCTGCCGAGTGTAGAAGAAGCACTGGTAAAGTAGTTCCTAAGCCAAATGAAGTTGATGTCACCCACTGCGTATACCATTTCAGCTATAGCAGCTGCGGAGTGGGGGCATTTCTGTTTCTTTTACTTGCAGAGGTTTTGATCATGGTGGTAACAAAATGTCTATGCTGCGAAAGTTCATTGACACCAGGGGGATCTCGTGCATGGGCTATCATTTATTTCCGGTCATCCTGGTTGAGTACATTGCAGAGGCATGACAGTGCAAGTTTTAAGAGCTGGAATGGTGTTCAATGTTGCACTTGGGCTTCAGAATTTATCAGATTGCAAAAATAGAGAAATTTGATGTTTTGTTAATCTGAATTTTATTTTTTAATGTCTTGGAATCATGGACAATATTATTGAGCCTTATTGAGCCTAGCTAACTCAATGTAGGTAAAGTTGTTTTGTTAGAATTCATGACTCTAACAAATGACAGGATACGCATGGAGTTCCAAGAATTTATTTGACAAAGATGCCCAAGATGTGAACGGTGAACAGATGACATAAAGGAGCAGCAACAAATGTTGATGGTGGACAACAAAGTAGATTTTTTTAGTGTGGTTTGTGGGATAGACTCCCTAACATATTATTGTAATAGTCATTGTATGTACCAAAAACTCCAAATGTTGAATGTAAGCCTTGCTAAGGCATTTGAAAGTTAGTGGTGATCTCAAAACCACTTTGTAATGGTTTGTGGTTAGCCTGAAACCATCTTTTGTCACTGTGATGTGACGGTTGGTGGTGAACCAGAAACCATCTATAGAGCCTTAGTGGCTACACGAGTTGCCCGATGGTGGGAAATTGAGATTCTTGATCAGCTCAGTGGTAGCAGATCGGATCTACCCGGTGGTGGCGAATTGAGGTTCCGTGATCGGACCTGCCCGGTGGTGGCGAAACAGAGCTCTGTGATCTTCTCGGTGGAAGCAGATGAAGTCGCCGGATTTGCCCGGTGGTGGTAAATCGGACTTGCCTGGTGGTGGCAGTGTGTACACAGGAGCTTTGTGCTCGTAGGAGCAGGTGGACTACAGTAACACCTGGCTCGGACTCAGATATCTTTTCTCTGAGTAGAAGGGGATTGGTGTTTTTGGCGCTGACAGCATCGCCAGGAAGGCCAACTGGCGCGTCTGTTAGGACATTAATTGCGCCAATGGCGCGGGTTTATCATTTAGGATCGCGCCAATTCACCTTCAAGTGGATCTGCAGGAGAGGCAGATCAGATCAATTTGGCTGTATTGGAAACGCCAAACTTGCAGATTGTGGATCTGTCTGAGGGCGACAGATTGTGTTTTTGGAGGTTTTGTACATGCAATTCGCCTGATGGCGATGGATTTGACTATCATGACAAGTAGTCATTAAGGGGGGAAGTTGGAAATTATTAATTCCTATTGTCTATGTTACAATTCTCCATTTGAGGAGTTTGTTCCTACATTATGGGATTTAGTTTTCTTAGTTTAGTTGTGTGGTGAGAGAATCTCTCACCCACACTACTGTACGTCTAAGATAGCATTCCTATCTTGAGACTATTAATTGTATAAATATATGTGTAATTCACTCATCCATTAATTAATAGAGAATATTATTGATTGCGTTAATTTCATCTTTATGAGTATGAGCGTTTTTCCTCCTTTTCTTTTAATAAATACTATTTTTTTTAATATAAATACATTTAAAAAAATGAATAGACATAATATAGCATACAATTATTTAGAAGTCTAAAACATATAATTGTTTAGGAGTCAGAACAAATATAAAGAGAGAAGTGAAATATAAATCGTGACATGGGTTTTCGTTAGTCTCAAGGGTGTATGGCTCGTGTGTAACGATTGTGTAAGGATTGATTATGCAGAGCGCAAAATATGATTAGTGCTTTCCAACCAGTGAAGAAAGTTCTGGATTCGTTCCATGATTGCTAGTAACCTGTCATTGGATTGTTGGATTTCGGATCGCATTAGAGTGTGGATGAAAAGTGTCAATTCATGGCTTCGACATGTATATGATTATTGAATGGGTGACTACTTTATGTTTGTTTTGATAATTTTTGACAGAGGTAAGAGAAATCACCTGAGGATTGATTGCAACCGGTAGAGTTTAACAGAGAAATTGTAAAATGCACCTTGTGGTCGTGGGGTAATTCGAATGGTGGTGGATGGAGATCCATTTGTGTTGACCATAGGTAGAAACACCAAGCTTCCTAGGCTACATGCGTCAAATTTTCACTACACTAGAGGATATTGTATTTTAGGTTGGATAAAAAATAAATAAAAGCAATCATTGAATCAAAAGCAGTGGACTCAAAGGTGGTGAGCAGCAGAGGGTCCTAAAAGGAGTCTGTTTGATGCAACTAGATTTATGAATGATGGGTTATCAAATAGAATGATGTCGACCCGTAATTAAAAGTGGTGTCAATTTGGAGGGAATTGATGAGGGAAGACCAGTAAGCCAAGTGATTAGTGAGTAGCAGTGTGACTTGACTAGTTTGAGGTCAACTAGCAAAAAGAAAACTCTCGGCAAAGAAAGTTTATGTGTCGCGAATATTTGAAAGATCCTGGATCCATGTGATTAATACGACAATCCTTTTTATCATAAAATTATATGGACAATCAATGTAGTGGGACGGAATCAAAATCCTTCTTTTGTCACATTTTTGGAGAGACAAAGTCCATAGTGCATAACAACCAAAAGCAAGAGTAGTCATGTTATGATTTGTTTTCAAATAAAAGTAATTAAAAAATGTGTGTTAGAAGTTAAACAAGACCCCTAGCTAGGATTTTTTGCTGTTTAGTTTAGTTATTAACTTTGAAAGTTATAAAATAAGATACACATTTGAACAAGGGTTACATTGTAGATACTCTTGCTTAGTTTAAGCATTCTTAACTTAGTGTCAAAGACATACATGAATGGGCAAACAAAGGGTTTTTCACCCCTACAACAATGCTAATGACCTAGGACTAGGAATAGTACCTCTAACGACTAGAGTGGTGTAGATGAGACATAATATATCTAACAACTAGAGTAGTGTGGAAAAATTAACAATAACTAGAAACTCTTAATCATTTTGACCTTGGACAATTCACCTGGTAACTTATTTCCTTATAGGGAAAAAAGACTATCTCAAAAGGTTAAGTCTGACTCCATGATATAATACTTAATCATCTAACAAATACTTAGATCTTGTAATGGGCTAACAAAAACAACTACCATTCTAAACTTGGAGCTACTTAAGTAAATGGTAGTCAAGTTGTATAAATTTTTTGTGCAGATTATGCTTTATGTCCCATAAGGTCATGGATTTCCATGAAGTAAACAAAAGTACTATATTGTATCTAAGATTTATAGGTAAAAGATGGATATAGATATGCTCCTGAAAAATTGTGACCCATGGGAGTCTCTCGTACACTGCTCCATGATATCCTTGTCTGAGGGTGCTACTCCACTGACAATCTCATTCAAAGAAAACAGACCATATCGTGCCACAACATTTTGTTTTGCAATAGCATGGCATAATGGGTCGCACAGTTAAATAGGATATTTTGTATTCTTGAATTACTTCCAGCATGCTTACAAAGGTAATTTCCCCATTGGAAATACATCATTTCCTCTCTAGAGCTTCTCATATGTGACACATGCCAACCCATACACATGAAACATGGGAATAACACATAAGACTATCCAATGCTTTATGCTTTTCATTTCTTGGTCACTGGTCACCATGAAGGTAGTCGCCATGAAATTCCTGTGAGTTACGAATCACCCCTTTATTTTTCCTAGTAGTCCCAGAAGAATAGAATAGTGCAGTTGTGTCCATCTGCTTGATAATAACCTCAGGTGGATCCTTCTGGGCATTAATTGTTAAGACCTTAGAAAATAAAATAATGCTTAGTGACAAAGTCTGAAACACTATTGAACATATATTTGTTCTTGCTGCAGTGCATTTTAGATGCAGAGAGAGACTTTGTCTCTACATCTAAGAAGCCCTCCTGAACTTTTTGTTTGTCGTTTTATTTCTTTATTGTTGTGTCTATGCAATAGATCCATGCATGCCTTGGTATTATGACTTTTTTTGTACAATTTGCAAGATACAGTAGAAATAAACATATGGAAAAGCACAAAAAATCACAACAATAATTAATATATGTTTCAGAGTGCTTCATAGATGCAAAAACAACCTTTGTCACTGCATCTAAGAAGCACTCTTGAACATATAATACTTCTCGTTGTAACTATTTCTGTCTCTACATATGTTTCTTTACATCTGTGTCTGTGCAAGATAGACCATATATAGGAAAAGTCAAAATCCCAACACAAGTTGACATCAAATTTGTGAAGTCATGTTAACAATATCGATGAGAAATTATTGGAGTTACAAAAACCTACATGTCCAGCTAGAGTTTCTTCAATATGAGTGGGATCAACTACCAAATCAAGTCTAGAAACATTTAAAAGGTTCTATTCAACAAAACCAATGAAAGAGAAGTTTTGTGAATTAAAAAGGAGTTGGTGTACCTTAATCCTCTCTCCTTACATGGCATTGAGGATTATTTTCCTATATTTGAAATTAGATGAATGTGAAAATTATTTTTTGAAGAGGGACTTAAAGCTATAGAACTAACCTTGATGAATTTAAAGGCATATTACGATGTATTTTTCGATAGTTTATGCTAGTTTGGATTTAGATAATAAGGACTATATCTTCGCTTGCTTCTACAATTTTCTAAGTAAGGCATAGGAAAATTTGCATGGTGAATTAAACTTGACATTAAGAAACATGCTCATCTCCTTAAGAGCATGGTGTTTTTCTTCACATGAATGTATCTACTACACTCAAACCTTTGCACTACTTTCAAAGACAAACTATGTTTCATTGATTATTTAAATAGTGACAATTTATCAATGTATTTAAAAAGCTTTTTAAAGCTTTTTCTTCAAGATGTTTTTGATATTTCCATGCCAACAACTTCCTCACTACTTGTACAAATCCACAAATTTTTCGAGTTCACAATTTTCTTCAAGCTATCCTTGTAAAAAGGTTACGATTTTGAATGCAAGAACCTCTTACAACATTAATTAGAAATCTACCATACCTCTCAATGTTCATCATTAATTATAAATCAGTCATATCTGTCAATGCTCCTATATTATGCACATGTGCCTAACCCTCAAAGGATGGTTTGGCTGATATTTTGAGTTCAAAAATAGATAGCATCTGATCATGCTCTTTTAAAAAAATAATAAGAAGTAAGAATTGGTAATATCAATTCGAACACCTTGCATGACTACTTATTTCTTCAACAACATTTTACTTTGCAAATTACTTTTTGCTTACTATCTTCCATCTCTAGTATACCTCCTTGAAGTTTCAATAAAGAAGGATCTATAACCACTATCTAAGTTGGAATGGAAATTGCAGTTGTTATATTTGGGGTTGTTTAACTATTTTATGTTTTGTAGTGTTTTGTCTAAATTTTGGAAAATATTTTTTTTGTTCGATCTTGATTTTTTGTTATTTTGCATGCATTTATAGATTTAACACCCTAAAAAAATCCCTAGACACTCATATTGTATAAAATTCACTGCTCAAACTTGTAGTTCTAGTACATCCTTCCCTAATTTCAAATAAATTTAACCCAAAAAGGTAAAACAATTAAACTACATTGTTTCTTTAAAAAAAGAACAAATCTTGTCTAAATCTTTATATGCGGCTTGGCTATTAGTCATGATAAGCAATCAATGGTTTACTACCCTTCTCTCAGCCCAAAGATTTGTTATCTCAAGCAAACCTTTCATTTTTATGACGATGACCAATCAATTGCAACTATAACAGATTTGAAGTTCCAAAAATTGGTTTTCATCACAATGTTTTCTACTTGGTTCTTTTGCACTGAGTAAATAGGAGATACATACCATGTATATAGCCACTTATCATAAGAAATTTCAATTTCATGGATGGTAGGGACATTTCCATGACAGTGGCATTTGCCTATATATAATATGAGGATGGAGAAGAAAGTTATATACTATTTTTCTAACAGCGAATAAGGAATCAAAGAAACCACTAACAAAGCCTAAAGAGGAAACTAAAAACCAAGTCTACATAACTAGTAGTGGTTGGGTTTTAATACCTTGTTTCAAAATGGAAAAGAGGGGCAAGGGTAATTGGGTTGAAGGGGCTGGAGATAAATACTAAGAAGGCACACGAATGGGGGCACTAGAATTTAAACAAGAGGAATTAAGCATTAATTTGCACACAATATGTTTTCATTTAGTTAATGGTGGATGGGCTGCAGGCGTAAGATACAAACGTTCAAGCCCGAAAACTATTTCTTCTAATTCTGGTGGAATTTCTTCCTGGATTTCCCTTGGAGTCTCGGTCATTTACGTCCAAATTTAGATATTCTGCTAAATTAGTAGAACCGCTAATTTAGCCACAACCACCAAATGCCTTACAAACCCTCTAACCATCACATATCATAATCATCAGCTCACCAGGTAGGTTTCCTTTACTTGTTACATTGTGATGTGATATTTATCGGTGTGCTCTGTATCACATGTCACATTTCACAACTATGCTAGGCCAGGGTTCCTTCACTTATAACCGATGTGATGCGAGACCAATCCAACAGTCTGTATTCATCAATGATCCGACGATCACTATGATATTCCACAAAGATCTGGCGATGTTACTTCCTCACAGAGCCGACAGGATTATAAACCCCAATTTATAACACTTCAGGTCTAGACTTGAGATTAACACCGATGACAAAGGTTTCTTAGAATCTACAACTCACGGGACTTTGATTAACACAAGGGTTAATAATAGGGCCAAACCCCACTGTTGACTATGCCACAATGCATTGAAAATGAAATCCACAGTTAATAATGAGTGCGGGACTTTAGTCCTAGATCAAGAATTCATGCACTTCTAACGCTGTAGTTACCATTACATGACGAAAAGTGATTAAATGTGATCACACAGAACTCTAAGTTTTCAGGGCTAAACTAGAATTTCAATAATACATAATGATATTATGGAGGGATGCAACACCTCTAGGATTGACCAAATATACATGGAAATACATAGAGATATGTCACGCAGAATCAGTCGAGGTTGCAGACAAGATCAACCTTCCTAGTATCTAAAGATATCTAGTGAAAAGCAAGCCAATAAAAAACTATCTTTCTCTAAATATGCAATTAAAACAAAGGAAAACAAGTGTTTGAGGCCTACCTTGGATCCAGTGCAAGTTTGTGGAAGCCTCGCTCCCTCGCTCCAAATAAGCTTCCATGAAGTGTAATTCTGCAAACACAAACAAGCAAACCAAATTAAATAGCACCTGAAAAGCCAATATCATAAAGCATATTCATCATAATGATCAAGGAGATTATGAGAAAAACCACATAAGACAATTTGTTGAGAAAAATGAACCTGATTGTATTAATTCAAATGAAGAAGAACTTTACAACCTGTGCCTCGATGTTGTACAAGCTCCTCCCAGGGTCCGACAAGAAGTCTCCTCTACTTTGACAAGCTTCACTCACTTCCCAATGAAACCAAAAGGTATGTGATCTCTCCTCTAAGGTTTAACTAGGAAGTCCCAATTCCATCAGCATTTACCCTCAAAATGCTCAACTTCTAACCTCCCCAACAACTGACCTAATGCCTTAATTTATAGTGCAATAGAGGGAAGTTACTAGGTCCTCCTTCAAAGGGATAATGCCCTCCTTCAAAGGTATAACTCCTCCTATCAAGGGATTAGCTCCTTCTCTTTTGGGATGCATGAACCACCTTGGAGCGAACAATCCACGTCAAAATGCTTATAGAAACATCTAGAATTAACCCAAAAGTGAGTTTTTTAGGATAAACTTGCACCTTTTTTACTTTACAGGGTACACACCCACCCGTTTACAGATAGAGCGCGCAAGTACGCACGTAATATGAACAAAGAGTGCGGGCCCGCAGGTAAAAGTAGGAAAAAGTGTGGAACCAGAGTAATATTGATTTTTCAATGTCTTTCTCTCATTTGCAAAGCTTGACATGAAGAGCTAAGGTCTGAGACTTTCTTAGGAGGCTAGTATAAGTGATGATAGACTCATACTGATTGCAAATAATCATGGTGACAATATTTTTGTGTAACAAATTGCCCTGTAAAGTGCGAAGTCTGTAGTAGATGAGGATTTCATTTATCATTTAAGAAGAGTGAAGTACTTTATCATTTCGAGGACTATCTTGCGGAGAGCTCGGTTGGAACCTGTAAAAACATTCAAGTGCAAAATATATATATGACATCTTATCATCACTGAGGTAGGCATTCCCATACTCAAATCAAAACTAACTAGAGAATTAACTATTGCTCTGATGTACGATCTTGTAATACATCATAAATATAGACACATGTAGACACAGTATGGACGCAGCCATCTATTTATGAGTAGTCTACAACATAATGAATACAAAATTCCTCACAGCCTGGATGGTGGAAACTAGATCCGGGGTCTTCATTTCTACTCCTCGAAATAGTACGATTCTATCCATGCAAATGAATGTGTCGAAGTCGAACATGGTAGAAACCACTTGATTACCACTCGATGATGTAAACTATTAACAAGTGTGAGAGAAACCACCGATAATGACAATCGCTCTCAAAGTACTCAATACAATCCATGAGATGTGATTAGATGTGTCGATGTCGAACATGTCACGGAATCCTTCAATCGAAGGTCAATGATGCAACCTATCATTGAAAATGAGAAACCTGCCATTGAGCCATGCAGATCCCAAGGTACTGGCGATTTCTAGATCATCTTTCTAGATAAAGAGCTGAAGTCGATAGAAAGCGATCCATCATAGGCAAGCCCACAGCACGAAATCATAGATCAAATTTGAAGAAATTTAGCTGCAAGGACTGACTCAGGGATGGTCAAGACGGATGACAAATATTTTTGCAGATGAATGGCTTATTCGTACTGATCTCTTGAACACATAATGACACAACAGATGGTTTGGTGACGATTGACCCAAAGTTAATACCCAGAAACTGGCTGAAGACTTTCAATGTGGTTTGATCAACTGTTAGGCAAAGGATTTCCCAACCCAGGTGAATGAAAGTGTCGTGTTCAAGAGTGGTTACAAAGCATGACAAACAGGTTCATTTTTCTCTCTTTTCCCCCATCATTTCTGGCAAGTAGCTCTTTATTTTTTACAAGCTTGAGGAGGATAACATATGCTTGATTATAAACTCATCCTTCGGATGAGTCCAACTTAGTTTAAATTCGAACCCTAAGAAGGAGTGGTCTGTTCTTGTTTGTAATTGAACAGGTCCTTTACTATCGAAATTTAATGAGTCCAGTATAGGAGAAACTCGGCGTTTTTCATTTTTAGAGAGTCTGAAAAAACTTAAGAAGACTCCAAGATTGACTTTCTCATAAATTTGTGTCTCCCAAGCCCGAAAAAGCATAAAATAATACTTGAGAGAATCGTTTGATCTTTTACAATCAAGGAGTACTTTTCGTAATTAGTGCCTCTGATCCGAAAAAGTAAAAAAGCGATCAACGACATGTCATTTTATGATCAATATCGAATTTGAAATGACAAAAACCCGGAAATCTTTTTGTGTTTTTACAGTCAAAAAAGGGTTGTAAGAGGATCGTCTTTTTAGTTCCGTTGTAACGAGCTTAAAAAGAAAAACTCAACAATATTTTCATGTTTTAGGAGTCAGAAAAGAGCTTAAAGGTGACTCTAATGGTTTTTCGTTGAAAATGATTGATTTCGCCTAAAAATCCGTTATCCTGAAAAAAAAAACTCAAACATTACTCATGCATGTTTAATAATAGGTAAAAATGTCGCAAAAAACACATTTTTAAAGTGAAACATAAACAAATTTAGAATTTATTTACCCAAAAAACTTATAAAAAGGACTTTTTACCATTCATTTTTACCATTTGAGATTTGGGTGAGAAAAAAGGGCTTTTGACTAGAAACTTCCCATGAAGATTGCAGAAAATCCGCCCGTCAAAATCGAACGCTGCCTCCTCCAGGTAATCCACGTCATCCTACTCTTCATTTTTGTCCGTTTGAAATTGTTTTTTAGGGTTTAATTTTTGTTTTTAGGAGGTTTTTAGGTTTGAAAACCCACGTGTAGGGGCTTGCAGGTTTACCACAGGGGACCTGTGTACCCCGACTTTTTTGCAATGGGCAAAAATTTGGGGGTATGCACCTGACGTGAAGGCAAGGTGTGGACCCCACGCACTGTCCCTAACAAGGGGGTCCGTACCCCGCACATAGGTTTGTAAAAACCTAACTTACTCAAAAAATACTTAATGAAATCAATTTTGCATAATCTAATTCGCCTTTTTACTTGATTGTAGGATAAACATCATGCTTGATTGGCGAGAACGGGAGCACGAGGATGTGGACCTCGCCGCGATGAATCATCAACCTTCGATCGATGCATTGAAGGCATGTGGCTTGTATAAGTTCTGGGCCATACCTGG
>APFE030972318.1:14394-104698 GCA_000404065.3 Pinus taeda
TTTCTAGCTGGAGGATGATGCTGGGTCAGAACATATGGTTGTAATCCTCTTGCTACTTTTCATCTTAATAAAGCTATTCAAGTTTTCCTCCATATTCTTGTATGTTTACTTATATATGCATTTGTATGGTTAACACACATCTGGTCCTGTGTTATTTATGAATATAGATCTTTGTTCTTCGATAGTAGTATGTTGCTATGATTCTACAGGTGCTCTTTGAAGTTGGGAAAACAAAGAAGAAGAGGAAAAGCTCTATGAGGAAGGAGAGGAAATCAAGCGCAAGACTAAGGTTGGTCTCCTTTTCTCCACTCCTATCTATTTTCATAAAGGAAATCAAAAGTAAACTTTACTTGTTTTTTTCTAAGATAGATACCAGTCTTAGTGGGAATAGCAGCATCCGAGTGGACACTACTCCCG
The DNA here is from genome assembly GCA_000404065.3 of Pinus taeda. Lineage (NCBI taxonomy): Eukaryota > Viridiplantae > Streptophyta > Pinopsida > Pinales > Pinaceae > Pinus > Pinus taeda. The sequence goes on from APFE030972318.1 coordinate 14,812, forward strand.
GTAACACCATGGAGTTATATCCCAATTTAATGCCATCCAGGCCTTCGAACCCAATTCTCTTCATATTCATCCTGAGATGCAACAGATCTTAAACAACCATCTGCCAATCTTTGACAAGCCTCATGAGCTTCCACCCTCGAGAGGGGAACATTATCATAGCATTACTTTGGTCCCAGAGACCCAACCACCAAATGTGCTCCCATATAGATATCCATTCACCCAAAATAATGAAATTGAAAAAATCATCAAGGAACTCTTGGAAGCAGGCGTTATCCATCCCAGCATTAGTCCTTATTCATCGTTGGTGGTCATGGTGCTCAAGAAATATGGGAAATGGTGTATGTGTCCAGACTTCAGGTCCCTCAATAAGTTGACGATCAAAGATAAATTTCCCATTCCGATTGTCGATGATTTGTTGGATGAACTAAATGGGGCTCAATTCTTCACTAAGCTCAACCTTCGCTCGGGCTATCACCAAATTCGCATGAAAGAAGTCAACATTCCAAAGACTACTTTCCGAACTCATGAAGGCAATTATGAGTTCCTAGTCACGCCATTTGGTCTTTGTAATGCCCCATCCACTATTCAGAGCCTTATGAACCATCTACTCAAACCGTATCTCAGAAAATGTTTCCTTGTTTTCTTTGATGACATCCTCATCTAGAGTCACATCTGGGACATACATCTTCAGCATGTAGATCTGCTCTTGCAACTGCTCTACAAGCATAAATTATTTGTCAAGATATCCAAGTGCTCTTTTTGCATTGAAGAAGTTGAGAATTTGGGCCACATTGTGGGGCGTGAAGGTGTCAGGGTGGACCCCAAAAAGATCCAAGCAATGCAGGATTGGCCTCAACCAAAGACCTTGAAGAGCTTGAGAGGATTTTTGGGTCTCACTGGCTACTATCGCAAATTTGTCCACAATTATGGTCCGATTGCTAGGCCCCTCACTTAACTCCTAAAAAAAAAATCATTCCTCTGGAATAATGAGGCACAACAGGCCTTTAAAGCTCTCAAACATGCCATGTGTTCCACTCCAGTATTAGCACTACCCGACTTCACCAAATCTTTTGTGATTGAATGTGATGCTTTTGGTATGAGTATTGGGGCAGTCTTAATGCAGGAAGGTCAACCCTTGGCCTTCACGAGCCAACAACTAAGTGGGAAGAATCTAGGACAATCTATCTATGATAAGGAGATGATGGTCATCTTACATGCAGTAGATACCTGGCGATCGTACTTATTGGGCAACATTTCCAAATCCGTACAGACCATAAAGCCTTGAATATTTTTTGGAGTAACGCCTATCCTTGCCACAACAAAATAAATGGCTTGCCAAAATGTTGGGATATGATTATGAGATAATTTACAAGAAATGGCACGAAAATATTGTAGCAGATGCGTTATCACGCCAATTTGAGGAGGAAAGTACCCTACTCGCAATTTCCCTTCCCATTCCAGAATGGATTGAAGAGGCTCACAAGGAATGGTTTTCACATCCCTGTCTCTCGCAACTCATTAATCAATTGCATGCGGATCCAAATTCCACAGTAGGCTACTCATGGCAGGATGAGATTCTTTGCTACAAGGACAGAGTCGTAATATCACCAACATCCACCCTCAAAAGCCGCATTTTGGCATATTTGCACTCATCTCCCACTGTAAGACATTTAGGCTTTCAGAAGACGTATGCTCGCACTCGAAGATCATTTTTTTGGACAGGCATGAAAAAGGACATTCTTACTTTTGTAGTTGAATGTGACGTCTGTCAGTGCCACAAAGGAGAAACAGTCAAATCCCCAGGCACATTATAGCCATTGCCCATCCCGGCCTCAATCTGGATGAAGGTTTCTATGGATTTCATTACGAGTCTTCCAAAGTCAGAAACAAGTCAATCATCATGGTGGTTGTGGACAAAATTTCTAAGTATTCTCATTTTTGCGACCTATCCCACCCTTTTACACCAACTTAGGTCACTCAATCTTTCATGGATCAGATCTTCAAATTGCATGGCATGCCCACTTCCATTGTGTCTAATCGTGACCCGACCTTCACTAGTAACTTTTGGCAGGAACTCTTCTGGCTACAAGGTACCCAACTACAACTCAATCCTTCATATCATCCACAAACTGATGGTCACACTGAAGTAGCCAACAAATGTCTGGAGACCTACCTTAGGTGTTTCACATCAGAAAAGCAACATCTCTGGGTACAGTGGTTACCTATAGCTGAATGGTGGTATAACACCAACTATCATGCCACCACCAAAATGACTCCATATGAAGCAGTTTATGCTCAACTCCCTCCTTCCCCTACTTCTTATATCAAGGGATGCTCGAAGGTACAAGTAGTGGATCAACTCCTACATAACCGCACAACCATGTTGGCCCACCTTAGAGAGAATCTTCATCAAGCCCAAAACCGCATGAAGCAACAGGCAGATCAACATCACTCAGAACGCCAATTTCAAGAATGGGATCAGGTATTTTTGAGGCTGCAACCATATAAGCAAACATCACTCAAAGACAAGGGTTGTCAGAAATTATCTCCAAAATTCTACGAACCGTATCAAGTACTTCAATGCATTGGAGAAGTCGCCTACAAGCTAGCTTTGCCACCCACTGCAAAAATCCATCCAGTCTTCCATGTCTCATGCTTCAAGAAAGTTATTGGGAACCATTGTAGAACTCAAACCAGTCTACATGAAGTGGATGAAGAAGGGTCAATCTGGCTCCAGCCTGAACAGGTTCTTGACACACAAGAACAGCACCTACGCGGCCGCACGATCAAGGAAGTCCTCGTCAAGTGGAAAGACACCTCTCTGGAAGATGTGACCTGGGAACCAGCCACTATCCTTCATCGGTTTCCGCAGCTTCATCCTTGAGGAAAAGGTTATTCTTATGGGGGAGGGCATGTTAGGGTCCAACCCTAACCCCCTTATTTATGTAATAGGATCGAGTCATAGTTATATTTAAGTAAAGAGTCAATAAAGCCCATATTAATAATTTTAAGTGGTTGACCCGCATTTAATGAAGGGACCACAGTTAGTTGCAAATGGGCCATGGTATTAGATAGATGGTATTAATAAAAACCATGGTGTTGCATGTATGAATCCTATATAAAGGATAAAGACTCCCCTCGAGGAGCATCGTGTCTTATTTTGTAATTGAGCTCAACTCTATTGGAGGTTGCCCCCTCGAAGAGGCAAGTGAGCATTCCTTTCTGAATAATAAAATACTTGTTGTTATTTCTCATTGTTCTATGTTCTGGGTATATTTCTTCGCATATTTGGTATTCTGGTATCGTCTTGCGGGTTAAGAGCATAACAATATTTCAAGGTTAATCTCATGACCAAATGGTTGAGACCTTATCTAATTGAAAAGTGCTATGATAATGGCTCAATCAAAATCAGGACTATTGATGAGGAACGAGTTCCACTCTTGCCAAATGGATATCGGTTGAAAGTCTACAAGAATCCCTTGTCGATGGTTGATTTTACCAATTCAATAAATAAGGAATTGAATCTGATTGAGAGCACCAATTCTCCCAAATTCATTTAGTCCTCAAACTGAAGGAAATTAAAAATAACCTCAAGAAAAAACCTCCTTTGAGGCACTTCTGGAAGACTAATTGGTTGAAAACCTCTATGAGGAAATTTGTAAGTCTAAAATGAAAAAAAAAAAACAAAAGAGAAAAAATAATAAATAAATTTTGGTGAAAACCTCCTCCAAGGCACTTGGTGCAGACCCACTAGCTGAAAACCTCCATGAGGCAACCAATGTTCCTTAAAAAAATAAAGAGAGAGAGAGAGAGAAGACAAAAAACAAAGAAAAAAATCCTTTGTCTCACCTTAACTTATGTGCAGGTACTACAAGAAAAGAACAATACAAGGTAACCAAATTAAATATGCACATTCGGCCCAAGGCATCGACTTCAGCACTCTGAGTGAGCCCATAGAGAATTCCTACACTATTATCCATCTACTTTCATCATCCACCAACTCAGAGCTCTATCGTCAGCTATTTCCCATACATTTTTTTCAGCTTCCCTAAATTGCTACAAGAAAGTCCTTTAATTCTATAGGATGACCCAATTCCAAGAAAAAGTGATAGGTTGAGGGATTTATTTACATATGAGCTAGAGAAAATCACTATAAGAATCCTAATACCTATCTCCTAAATCACCATTCATCGTGTGCTAAATTCCCCTTCATCATTTGTCATTTATAGCCCTGCAACAACTCAGTTTCTTGTTTCTCTCCACCATAGCTACAACCAAAACCCTTTCCATCAACATCATTTATTCCTCCATGGATTATCAAGTCTCCTTGACACTTTGGAATGATATTTTAGTGACCATGAGGGACCTCCGTGACTACTACAAAAGACTACAAGACTACATGGTCTTGTAGCAGCCTGCAAAGATCCTACAACCTCAAGTTATAGAGCAAAAAAGACATTCAACCTCCAAAAAAGGATCAGCGGCTCCAAACTAGTAGCATCAGTAGAATCACTCCTTCTAGCTCTAAAAAATGGGCCTGAACATCTACAGAATTTATGTAAGTTGCTACAGGACTATCTATTCACCAGAAGAGCCCTGAAGGCACCTACAACTACACAAAAAGAAACCTCTAATATCATGAAAAAGGTAAGAATCATGTATGAAATATTTGACTCTCACCCTACAAATTCATTTGAAGCATAACAAAATATTTTTTATGCAAAAATAGAATTTTTTTATAGCTATATAAACTAGAAGAGGTCTTGAATAGTTTGCAAAAAAAACTCCACTTTGTTTAAAATTTATTCCCACATGTGGAGGATGAATGGGAAAAAATAGGTGATCTCTTGAAAAGGTAGCCATTTTCACCCACTTATGAAAAGATAAAGTGGGAGTATGAGTTACACAAAGGTCAATAGGGTAGGTGGGGCCAGCTTGAATGTTGCACGCTAAGCTTTCGTCATCCACTACCTAGAATCATCTCCACTGAAGCAAGACATAAACTCGAAGTCCACCATCTATTCTCATTTAACATCTTGCATGAAAACAAGAGTTAAAAGTTCGACAATGATTTTTCCCTTGCTACAAGAGCTCGAAATTATAGAACTACAAGAACAGACTACAAGCAGCTACGGGAGGGAGGGTTTTCATGCTACAGGAGTATAAAATTACTAAAATTGGTCACAGAGACCCTCGATAAGACTAATGAGGTTGCTTTTTATTTCCAAAATGTGAAATTCTAAGATCTTGCCATAATTTTACTCACATTTGGAATCGATTCTATTACTTAATTATTGAAATTTACCAGTTATCATATTTTTTATGTCAAGGGAATAAATTCGAAGAGGAACGATCAATCATTTTTTTCTCTCATTTTTCTTGCCTATGAACATGCTAAATATACTAATTATGTAGACATAAGTTGTTAATTTCAAATTTAATTGAATAACTATGCATTTTTACAAAAGAAAAAAATCCCCTACTGCCACAGGAAACCCCAATTCTTGTAGTAGCAGAGGCACAGTATTTTCCCCTCCCTCGAAACCTATCCAAACTTATATTAGACTCCTACAAATATTTTCATACACCATGGGGATTTGATTCAACGTAATAAAGTCGACTAATACCACTAGGATTTATCAAAATCCTGAAGTTACAACCATCTTAGAAAATTCACTCGTTGGGCTTCTTTGAAAAGGTCACTAGATATGATGATGAAGTTGCCTTAGAATTTTCCATGGACTTACAACACCCGAAATTCCAAGAATTAATCACTACAATCAAAGGGTCGGTAATATATGTTGATGAAAACTCAATCATTAGGGTCACCACCCTCCCAAAGGGGGTACAATTGAGTAAAGAAGAAAGATAGGAAGTCATCAATGCCAAGATAGGATTATTCCTCCCTAATGAATATCCAGGTGAGGATAAGAATGGGATCAAAAGGGAAATCCTACCTTACCCTTGGGATGATATAGCCTACCATGTTCTCAAATACATTTCTTGTAAGGGAAGGCTAAGAATAGTGTATGCTTACTGATTCGGACTCCTCTACTAGTTGAGATTTCAAGATGACCTACCAACTCATGAGAAGTTAATCATCCCATACTTCCCCCACCAAATTGTTAAGGATATGAGCACTAAGGTGCAGGAGGGTAAGTAGAATTGTCTATCCCATCATGACCTGATTAGATCACTAGTCACATATGCATTAGAAAATATTTAGCATGTTATTCCCTGGATGGAATTTATTGATATATATAGACAAGCCTTCTTAGAGGCCCTGGAAGAGTTTGAAAAAACCAAAAAAGAGTTCAAGTAATAAGAGGGAAGAGAATGCAGTGGCCATCCTTGTAGAATAGAGAGAAGGAGAAGAGCATATAGAGGACGAAAAGAAGGAAATTGCAGCCACATTAGCAAGACACAACACTCCCACAAAGCGAAATACAAGTAAACCCACTCAACATGTTGTTTACACTCGGAGGAAAAGCACTAGGATAAGTTATAGTGGCAATCCAAAGCCTCCTTCTCCTACCCTTATCACTATTTAGGAGACCCTCAATCCATAAAAAGAATGGCTATAGAATGTAAAGGAACAAAAATTATAGGCACCAGAATTACAAATAAAATAAATGCAAACACATCTTGAGGGAATAACATAGAAAATACAATCAAATGGGTAGGCTACCATCTACAGGAACAAGTCTCCCACCTACAAGAATAATCTACCCTACTACAGGAATAGACTGCAAAATTCTGAAAATTTGACAAATCAACCAAGCAACCAAGAAAGCCCCATTCCTATTTTTCTCGGCCATTAATAGCTTATCCTTCTCCTACATAAGCATAAAGAAGAATGCTTCATGGGAACCTAGTGCCCTAGATACTACTCAAGGTGGCATTGTCACTGTGACAATGACCCTTCAAAATATTTGTCTTATTCAATTTTGGAGCCTACATCAACTTTTGTTTCAAGCTATCTCACGTCATCTTGTTTTTTGTTCATGTTTTCCTAAGTGTCAACCTTTTTTTCATCATTCCTAAGTGTTTTTTTTCCTCCCAGGTCAAAGTTTCCTAAGTGTCATCTTCTTATATTTGGAATTTTTTGTGTCATCTTTCTAAAGATAGGAAAAGAACTAGATTTTCTTTGACTTAGTGTTAGCTTTCGCATTCCACATAAAAGAAATAAAGTGAAACTTTTTATCCTAGAGAAAGTGCACTTTCTAAACTTAGTGATCATGCAAGCACAGTCGGAGGAAACTAGGCCTTCTTGAGCCTGAGCACACTTCTATCTCTCAGTGGAGCACACTTATATCTCTAGTGGAGCACACTTCTTTCTCTTATTTAAGCACACTTCTTTTCCACAAAGGGAGTGCACTCCTTGTTAACAAATACTATGCCCTTCTTGCTCTCAAAAATTGCACCTTCCTTGTCAAAAAAAACTGTTCCCTCTTATTTCTCTCATGTGCCCTTCCTTATTTGCATGATGAGCTCATCCCTATAAAATAGGATCCCTCTCCACTTAATGTAACTAACTCACTCATTAATTGATAAGTGGTGATTATGCATTAGCCTTCTTTGCATGTGAATTCTTTTATAAGTTTCCCAGTTCATTGCTCGTTCTCACAATCAATGTTCATTCTGGGCTAAGTACATTTCCTCACCACAAGAATTTCTTCTTCAATATTCGCCCACAAGTGCATTGATTCTCTGTAAGTTCTTCAATGTGTCACTTTTGTTTTCTTTTGTCATTTTTAGTGGCGCTTTGTTTTCTTTAGTGTCGTTTCAAATTGTTTTCGTATATGAAGTGTTGTTTTCATTCGTACTTCCTCCTATAAGTGTCATCTTGTTGTCGCAAGTGGTATTTTTTATGATCTTCACATTCCATGACCTTTCTTATTCTATTCATAATTGAAACCCAATCTATAAACACTTGTAGCCCTTCTCTTTCATTGTTACTGTGTTCTTAACTTGTTGTTGACCTTCACTTAAAAATTTGAGCGTATATGTGAACAAAGTGCACTTCTAGAAAATAGGGACCCTATGTCTACCAAAATTGCACCCAACAAAAAGGATCCCTAGTAAAGCACATAGAACATTCTTAAGAAACATTGTGGTTGCTCTGTCCACTAAAATTACGCGTTCTCACTAGGCCTCCCGGACGCACTTTTCACTTCCAAGTAGTAGTGCGTCCACTCCTTGCTCACTATGATTATGCCCTATGCCCAAGCAGTATCTCTCTCTCTAGAACACTGCATGGAAAAATTTTAAGCCTCAGTTAGTCCCTCTCTACTTGTTGCTATTCCGACATGTGCTTTCTTCTTTTCCTTGGCGCACTGCACACTTCAAGTGGCTAGTTAAGCCACCCTGTCTCACTTTTGAAAGGCGTGTGCTTCCAACTTGTCAAGTCTTGTCCTTAATCACTTTATTTTGAATATTTTGCATGTGATATCTATGGGATTTATTGAAACTAATGGTTTTTCACCATGAGTGATTTTCCACTTACAAGAGTTACAGATATAGAATACATTTGTTTTTCATCCTCTATAGAAACAATGCCTCCTACCACTTGAAAAGCTACTTCAAAGGAAACTTTAGAATCTAGTACTAAGGAGGTGGTGGATTATACAAACCCAATTGCTCCTATCCTATTAGACACATGGTGCTTCATTGATAAACCCTTGAAAGTTTCATGGAAGGACATAAAATATGCTTTCATGCAAAAGCAATTCCCAAAAAACGTGGAAGATAGGGAAGTGTATATAAATATTAAGAGTTCGAGGATACATATAGAGGCATGCATATTCTCATTAATTCTTTTTGCAAAAGCTATTGAATGGATCTTGTTACATATGGATAGAAAGAATTTGGTTCTCAATAGTGAAAGTGGAACTAAGATCGCCACCTACCATCAACATGGCATACATTCTAATTACAAGATGGTAACCCCCAAGGAATATTTGAATACTCAGTTCTATGTGATTTTGGAAAATTTGAATACCAAGGAAATCCTTAAGTCATGGTGGCAAGAGCCTATGAAATTCCGCCAAAGACCAAGTGCAGTCTACCTGACCAAATTTTTGAGAAACATTTACTAGTATCTCATGGTGATATGTTACAGATTACATGGGTAGAGGAATGCATAATACCTTGAGGAGAGTCGGGTTTATCTACTCAACCTAGTTGTTCCAAGACGAAAAGTATTCAATGGGGCCAATATCCTCTCTCATGAACTACAGCGTCACATACAATAGGCCAAAATAGCTCTACAAGCCAAAAAAGCAACAGAATTCTACATGTTCACTTATTTACTAGATGGAATCTATGTCCGTTATGAGTTCACAAGAATGAAGTGGAACTGGGCCCCTTATGGAACGTTTCTTGTTTATTTTTACCGTAGAATGTTATTAGAAGTTAGTTTTCGAGGAGTATATACACAGTTAGAAAAAAATTTCTTTGCAGTGTTGTATAAGATGAACTTTGAGATTGAACCTCCTTGCATGACAAATCAGGTGAAAGACGCACTCTATGATATTGTAGATTGGTTTGCTTCACCGAAGGGATCATACATCAAATGTTTGGGGTGTCAGAAAACCCCTCACCTTATGTCAAGGTATGTGACCAATAAGGTGGTCTTGCAGAAGGTAGCCTATTAGTTGAATAACGGATTTTATGCACAACTCTAGAGGATAAAGAAGGCTCCTTGACCCACTTTTCCTTTACATATTGTAGTGTATGGGCTTAAGAGCCTTAAGGTGATTGATGCTTAAATTAAAGAACTCAAGTGCCTTCATTTTGGAACAATGGTCTTTCATAAATATGATTCCAGGTATGTTTGCATGTAACATTGTAATAAGATGCCATATACCATGTCATATGTACCAATGATTATTCTAGAAGATGAAAAAATCAAGAATTTGTATACTGCACTAAGGAAAAATCATCCTGGAGATGAGGAAAGGCCCTCCCAGGTTCCACACATACCAGAGGTACAGATGGATGAGATTTAGTAGGAAGTAAAAACCCAGGTAAACACTATAGCACCCAGAAAGAAGGTAAAGCATGATTTAGTGGTAGAGAGCAGTAGAAATTTCAAGGTTGATCCAATGTGAAAAGGTGAAATTTAGGTAGAGCATCAAAGGAAACAAAGGGAGGAAGAGAAGAGAAAGTTAGAAGAGGAGAAGCAACAAGATGAAGAATGCAAGAGAGAGGAGGAGCAGAAATATAAGGAAAAGAAAGAAAAGAAGCAGCAAGATGTCTTACTGAAGAAAAAGAAAGTATGGGAGCTACAAAGGAATCAATAAGAATAACTCTTGTAAAAGCATAAAGCATAGGAGGAAATGAAAAGAGAGCAAGAAGAGGAACAACAAAAGCAACTACAAGATGAATATCTGAAGAATAAACAGGAAGAGAAACATGCGAAGGAAGTGGAGGAAGAACAGATGACCCATGATATAGAAGTTGAAATTGAAGAGGATGAAGACATTGAACTGGTTGGAGAAGAGCCAATCATTCAGTCAAATCCTCCTCTCATTGGTGGCCATCTCCCATTCACTAAAATGGAAATTGTTCCTCCACCATATTATAGGGTTATGGATATATCTAGTTTCACCTTTGACCGGATGAAGAAGAGAATTATACAAGAAAGGTGAAGGTAATTACCCAATGACCTTGGTCATCCAGTCTCCATAGCCACAGAACAGGTGATAGCATCAAATACCAAGAGGAATCCTTGAGCAGTTATGGCAGAAAATGTGGCTTTTGTGACAACAACGCAAGATAATACGAAGTATCTTATGAGTGAGAATGCACAGTTTCAAAGGGAGTTGGTTGCCACAAAATAACATGTTGGTCATCTTGACACAAAAAATCAATGGTTGTCTTCTACTAGCATTAACATTGTTGAGCTATGGATACCCATACTTGAAGAATTGAAGTCAATGGAAGATGCCATGAAGTAGTTATATAGTAAGATGATTCTCTTGCATGAGGTGATGGCACCCCTGGTCATAATTCATATTAAATCTCAAGAGATCTTGAAGGATCTAAAGGTTACAAACAGAGCTATATATTTGATGTGGGATTTAGGTGTCAAATATCATAATTTTGCTGAGAAGTTGGTCAAAAAAGACAGATTGGATGTTGAGGTGGACAGAGCATAGTTAAGGTTTCACACTCAAAACTACACACACCTTAATGAACAAGAGACCATCACCATAGTTTCTTATGTTCAAATGCATAGTGGTTTAGAGTCCCTGGCATATAAACATAAAATTCCTTCTGTGGGTTCACTTGGGGAAATAAGAAGCAATGATTTCATCATTCAGGAGATAAAAGAGTTTATCAAACAAATCATGCAAGCAACAAATCAAGAAGGATTGGATATCACAAAGAACTTTATTCTATAGTATGCAATTGGGTCAGGAATAATTGACATGAAATTATCCTGGTTGTGGAATAACATACAGTCAAACTCCAAATCCATATAATCATATGCATTAGAGGTGAATATGTGATATTTCGCGGATCTTCCAATTAGAGTTAAAGTTATCGCAACAAAATTCAAAGCATGACACTCTTACATCACAAATGAACTCCATGCTCAAGCTATTTCTTTGTCTCTTTCTCCTACATAAGGAATGTTTTGTCTTATTATATTTTTGTCCTATATAGCCACCATTTTGATGTAATTTGTCTTCTATGAATAAAAGTCAAATTTATAAAAAGAATTCTCAGAGACACATGTGGAATGTGAATAATCACATAGAATTCCATAGGTTGTAGAAGATAAAGAGTCATGAGGAACCTCAAATGTCATTAACATTTTTTATAAATAAGCCCTCATAACTCAAACAAAGGGCTTGGACTTTTAGAATTTGGCCTTGGCTTCTCTAGTGGTGCATAAGGGAGAAGATCATTCTTTCGGAGAAGCATGTTGTAGCTTCATGTTCCACTATTGGAACTAGTGTTTCATCCATGTAACAGTGTACTTGGATCCTTCATTAATTATCATAACCTCTCAGAGTCGAAACTCTTACATCCATGTATCGTAAATTTTGTAAGACTATTCTTTAGATTTTTGCGGTATATGTTGTGTTACACATACTAAATAAAATTAACTATTTCATTTATTTAGTTATGAATCTTGTTGAGTGGGTGTTGTTATTTGTTTATATGGTTGTTGTTATCTTGTGAACTAATTTGCAATTTAATCAATGATTCTTTCTCAATTTCTCTCGTGTGCCTCTCTTTGAATCTCTAATACTTTACTATTAGAGGCTTGTCTCTTATCTCTCTCACGTGGAAGCTCCTTTTACACATTACACTTGATTCCTCACAAAGCTTACACACTTGCTACCTCAAAGTTATGTGCATGATCTATTGTGTATGTTTTGTAGCCAAGGCATTCCTTTAAAAACTCTTTTAATGGTGGTCAGACCTTATATCTGGATGGAGCTCCTACACCAAACGGTGCTAGGTATAAATGGGACTTCACATCGGGGGGCCCCCTGTATGTTGGCAGCATCCAGCACTACCGAGAATTTGGTGCTAGAAGGAGGGCCAGATGAAAGGTTGAGCCCGTAAAGTCTATGTGAATATATATTCTTGAATGGTTTCATCCCAAATCATTTTCCCAAGGTGTTTTCAAAGGCTTTGGATCTTTCAATCCCTGCAGAATTTTTACATAACTTGTCACATTTCAACTTTAATGGAAAGGGTCCAAAAATTTTCCTTGATTATGTGGTTGAACTTGTTCAATTCTTTTTTTCAAGTGGAATTTATTTGGAGGAAATCCTTGCTAGGTTTCTCACCCTTACATTGGACGATTGTGCCAAGAAATGGTGTTATTCTTTAACTATTGCTTCTATCCATTCTTTTAAGAAACTGGTTGATGTGTTGCGACGTGCCTTTGGCAGGTAGGAATATCAAGATGTGTGTGATAGAATTGATCAACTTAGATGAAATCAAATGAATCTTTAGAATAGTTCATTAATCGATTTATTCACATTTGTTATGAGTTTCTTGATAAGATGTGGATTAGGAATCTTTGGATGAGCAATTTTAGTTTCTGGTTAAGATCTTAAGGAAGTATTTTCAATCAGATCCATCAGATGGTCCTTTCCAAGAGGAACCTCAACCTTCAGAGGAGGAACCTACAAATCCTTTTCATCCTTGTCCTCCCCCTTTTCTTGTACCTTGTGTTGTTCCTATTCAAATTTGGAAATATACAAATCATTTCCAAAAATCTTATTTGGAAACTATTCCTAATGTTGATGAATCCATTAATGAGGAGTTAGTTTTCCTCTCTTCTCTTTCTCAAGATAATGATTCTCCTTGTTCTACCAATCATTTATCCCGTAATCTTGTTAATCAACCTGTCGATATTGAATCTTTTAATCATGTTGAACCCTTGGAAAAACATTGTTCTCATCATTGTGTTTCTATGCCTTTGAATGATTGTTCAAGTTTTATGGATGAATCTTTGCTTTCACATGAGGAATTAAATTTGCATAGTTTTCAATTGGAGTCAAACCTGATCATTGAGGAATTTTTTTCTGGTGTATCTACTCGTACTCAACATGCCTTTTGTTAAAATATTGGTAGTGAATAAATTATTCTAACACAATGGGATGAAGGTTTTCAAGAATATCATATGTTCATCACTAATTATTTTTTTCAAATCCTTGTTAATATGTCTGCTAGAGATCAATCATTCCATGAATCCTTTGATTTGGGAAACTCTGATTTGGTCCCTTTTGTAAATTAAAAAAATGAAAGTTGTTCAGTTATAGAACTAACCATGTGTTCAAATTATGAGTTGGAATATTTTGAAAGTTTTGAGTCTTGTTAAGAAGTAGAATCACTTCAGTATACATTGATGGTTATGTTAGGTCCTCACTACCCCGATGAAACTTGTGAATTTGGTCAGATTAAATTTTTCTCACAAAATTCATTCTTAACATTCTTTCATGGGATGTGGATTCATTCTTAAGAGATATTCAGTACCTTCATGTTGAATTATTTAGCCCTCAATATAGAATCTATGATCAAATTCATAAAATCCAACTTGTGTATCCTTCTTCATGTGATTCTTTAATCTAGAACTTAGAAACAAAGAGTGCATTGAATGAATATCAAATATTTTGATTTGATACCTCTCTACCTTCATCCATCATCAAGTTTGATCCACACACTAGCACTAATCATTTCCAATCAGTATGTCATTCACAATATAATATTGATCTTGCTTGTAATGTGGATATGTTCATCATAAATCTGTCTTTGCAAATTTTTCAAGTTGGTTTTTTTTACAACCCTATTGCAGATTGGTTAGAAGGGTCATACCTAATGAGTTCAATGGCTCATAAAATTTACCTTCAAGTGTTTGATCAAACTTTGTATGCATATGATTCAAAGAGGTGTTTTTGTGGCATCATTTATTTTCATCTATCTCGTCGCCATCAGATAGAGCAGTTATATACCTTAGACTGATTTGCTTGCACTTCATACCTTTGTATTTGTGTGCACATGCCTTGGTTGCTTACCTTTCTCACCGCACATTATGTTTTTTTGGTTTCACTTGATGATATGTTTTGACTTAAGGGTCAGGAGAAGCTCATATGGCTGCATTGTAAATTCCATTTTACTTAATCCCGATCTTCTATTCTTTAATTTATGTTAGGTTTCATTTGGTTAGTTTCATTGCATTATTTTATTTTCATCTTCATCGAATGGTTTTATTTTTGTTTTCATCTCCTATTCTTTTCTTGCCCTATTTTCCTTGTTCATGTCTTTGTTTTTAATAAATCTATGCATCGAATTTGTTTTATAAGATTTGAGATGATGTGGCTAAACTTTGGGAAAGGAAAATTGTAGTGATGTGCAACTCTTGGCTAACCTATTACTTTTCTTCTTTGTTTGGGCCTATGTATCTTTCAAATTCAATGATGTCTAGATGGAAAATACGTTCCATTCAACTGGAAATCCATAAGTAGAACCATGATGCTCACATCTACTTAGGATCTTCATTCCTAGACTCTCTTTTTTAATTGAATGTAGTTTTTCTTGTCAATTCAATCAGGTAGAGAAATTAAAGGGGAAAATCAATAGTGAGAAAAACAATATCAGAGGTATATATAACCTTCTATGAAGGAGAAACCTCTCATGCTCCCAATAACTCGGGATACCTCTTCCACCCCAGAAAAATAATAAGTTCCTGAGAACATTTGAACTTACAAAAGAAAATAAAGGCTGAAAGAAGAGAAAGGCTTCCTACGCAGAGAGGTGAAGCAAGTAACTTCATCGGGGTATTGTTCAAGCTCACTAGTAGAGAATAAATGCTTGTGCTTCTTGTAGTGACTCCATTGGGGTATTGTTCAAGCCCGTTGGTAATGGAGCAACACTAGAGATGAAAACTAAGACTTTTATTATCTATAACTCACATTACTATACTGTGTGGAGCAACACTAGAGAAAAAAATTGCGATCTAGAAATTTTTGTAATGTGATTGACTGAGCAAAGGGAATAGTGAAAACTACATATATAATCAAGTTAAATGAAAATTTGAGGCAATTCATTACATGAATCATTAATTCCTTAAGGGATAAGACTGTGTGCATAAAGGTAAGACATAAACAAAGAAGCTAGAGTTCTTCTAGCGTGTGGCCAAGTGTTGTCGTTGCGACAATGACCCTCCAAAAAAAAAAAAAAAATTGGAGCCTAAATGAAATTTCGTTTCAATCTGTCTCATGTCATATTGTTATTTTTTTCATGTTTTCCTAAGTTCTGACTATCCCTTCATCATTCCTAAGTGTTGTTTTTCCTCCTAGGTCAAAGCTTTCTAAGTGTTGTCTTCTTATCTTTGGAAGTTGTTGTGTCATATTTCTAAAGATCGGAAAATCACTAGTTTTTCTTTGACTTAGTGTTAGCTTTCTTCACTTGACATGCATTCCACGCAAGAGAAAGAAAGTGCAACTTTTTCTCCTAGAGAAAGTGAACTTTCTAAATTTAGTGATCATACATGCACTATTGTTGTAAACTATGCCCTCTTGAGCCTGACTACACTTCTATACCTCAGTGGAGCACACTTCTGTCTCTTAGTTAAGTGCACTTATTTTCCACAAAGGGAGCGCACTCCTTGTTAACAAAAAATGTGCGCTTCTTTCTCTCAAAAAATGTGCCCTTCTTGCTCTCAACAACTGTGCCCTCCTTGTCAGCAAAAAGTGCACCCTCTTGTTTCTCACAATGTTCTGTCCTTCTTTGCATGATGAGAACATTCCTACAATATAGGGTCCCTATCCACTTAGTGTAACTAACTCACTCATTAACTGACAAGTGGAAATCATGCATTAACTTGCTTTGCATGTGAATTCTTTTAGAAGTTTCTGAGTTCATTGCACATTCTCACAATCATTGTTCACCTGGGTTGAGCACATTTTATCACCACAAGGATTTCTTATTCAATCTTGGTCACAAGTGCGTTGATTATTGGTAAGTTTTGCAATGTGTCACTTTCTTTTTCTTTTGTTATTTTTGATGGTGCCTTGTTTTCCTTAGCGGTAAATTTTTTTCGAATATGAAGTGTCATTTTCATCTAAACTTCCTCCAATAAGTGTCGTGTTGTTGTTGCAAGTGGTGTTTTTAGTGACTCTTTGCATTCCATGACCTTTCACCTTCTAGTCATGATTACAATCGAATCTATAAAAACTCACAACCCTTCTCTTTCATTGTTACTATGTTCCTAACTTGTTGTTGACCTACACTTAGCAATTTGAGCCTGTCTTTGATCAAAGCACACTTCTGGAAAATAGGGACCCTATGTCCACCAAAAATGCACCTAGCAAAAAGGCTCCCTTCCAGAGCACATAGCGCATTCTTAAGAAATGGTGTGGCACCTCTTTTCACCAAAATTTTGCATTGCACCCTCAATAAGCCTCTCAGGTGCACTGTGCACTTTCAAGCAGCAGTGTGTCCAGTCCTTATTGTCATTTCGCCCTGCACCCAAGTGGTCTCTCTCTCTCCACAAGAGTGCATGTCATGGTTTTAAGCCTCATTAAGGCCCTCTCTACTTATTATTATCCCAACATGCGCTCTCTTCATTTCCTTGGCATAGTGTGCACTCCTAGTGGCTAGTTAAGATACCCTATCTCACTTTCAATAGGCTTGTGCTTCCAAATTTCCCAATCTTGTCCTTAATCATTGTCTTTTGAATAGTTTACATGTGATAGATAACGGATTTATTGAAACTAAATGTTGTTCGTTATGGGTGATTTTCCACTTGCAGGTGTTATATATACAAAATACATTTGTATTTCATCCTCTATAGAAATAATGCATCCTACCACTCGACAAGCTAATTCAAAGGAAACTTCAGAAGCTAGCACTAAGGAGGCAGTGGAATATACAAATCCAAATCTTCCTACCCTATCAGACACGGGGTCCTTCATTGATAAATCCTTCAAAGTTCAATGGAAGGACATAAAATATGATTTCATGTAAAAGAAATTCCCATAAAACTTGGAAGACATGGAAGTGTATATAAATATTAAGAGGTCTAGGATACATAGAGTGGCATGAAGATTCCCAATGATAACTTGTATAGAATTTATCGAATGGATATTGCTACATATGGATAGAAAGAATATAGTTCTCAGTAGAGAAATCGGAAATGAGATCCCCTCCTACCATCTGCATGACATACATCCTTATTACAAGATGGTATCCCCCAAGGGATTTTTGAATACACAGTTCTATGAAACTTGAGAAAATGTGAATACCAAGGGAATCATCAAGTCATGGTGACAGAAGCCTGCAAAATTTTGTCAAAGACCAAGTGCAGTAAACTCGACCACATATTTTAGAAACATTTACCAGTATCTCATGGTGATGTGTTTTAGATTACATGGGAAGAAGAATGCATAATACTTTGAGGAGATTTGGGTTTATCTTCTCAATCTAGTTGTTTCAGGAGGAAAAGTCTTCAAATAGGTCGATATCTTCTCTCATGAACTTCAAATTCACATACAACAGGCCAAAACATCTTTCCAATCCAAACTGTCTTTGGAGTTCTACATGTGCACTTATCTGTTGGATGGAATTTGTGTCCATTATGAGTTCACGGGAATAAAATGGAACTAAACCCATCATGAAAAGTCGACTGCATGTTTTCATTGTAGACCATTATCAGAAGTTAGTTTTTTAGGAGTATATACACAACAGGTTGAAAATTTCTTTGCATAGTTGTATAAGATGATATTTGATATTAAACCCCCCTTCATGCCTGGTATATTGCATATTATTCTGCTTCACTGCAGGGCATATACATCAAATGTTTCGAGAGGTGGTCTTGCAAGAGGTAGCCTATTAATTGAACAATGGATTATCTATGCAGCTCCAAAGGAGGAAGAAGCCTCCTTGGCTGGTTTTTCCTTTATGGATTGGACTATATGAGCTTAAGAGCCTTAAGGTGGTTGATTTTGAAATTGAGGAACTTAGGCACCTTCATTTTGGAACAATGGGCTTTCATAGATATGATTACAGGAATGTTTGCAGGAAACTTTGTAATAAGATACAATATACATGTTCGTATGTACCAATGACTATTCCAGAAGATAAAAAAATCAAGAATTGGTACAATGCACTAAGGAAAAATCAGTCAGGAGACAAGGCAGGGCCCTCCTAGGTTCCATAGGTACCAAATGTATAGATGGAGGAGATTCAGTAGGAAGAAACTCCCCAAGTAAACACTATAGAACGCAAAAAGAGGCTAAAGCATCTAGTGGTAGAGAGCAGTAGAAATTTCAAGGTTGATTCAATGAGAAAAGGTGCAACTGAGTCAAAGCAGCAAAGGAAACAAAGAGTGGAAGGAAAGAGAAAATTAGAAGAAGAGAAGCAGCAATAAGAAGAACACAAGAGAGAGGAGGAGTGTAAATAGAAGGAAAAGCAAGAAAAGAATAAACAAGATGACTTGTTGATGAAAAGGAAAGTAGAGCAGCTTCAAAGGAAACAACAAAAATAACTCTTGCAGAAGAAGAAAGTAGAGGAGGAAAGGAATAGAGCAGAAAAAGAGGAACAACAAAAGAGGTTGCAGGAAGAGGACTTAAAGAAAAAATAATAATAGGATCATGCACAAGCAGTGGAGGAATAACAAATAGCCTATGATATTGAAGTTGAAATTGAAGAGGGTGAAGACATTAAACCGGTTACAAAAGAGCCAAGCAGTCAATCAAATCCTCATCTCACTTATGGCCATCTCCCATTCAGTGAAATGGAAATTGTTCCTCCACCTGATGATAGGGCTATGTATATATCTAGTTTCACCTTCGACCATATGAAGAATAAAATCATACAAGAAAGGCGAAGGTACTTTCCCAATGACCCTGATCATCCAGTATCCATAGCCACAAAACAGATGAGAGCATCAATTACTAGGAGGAATCCTCAAGCAGTTATGGAAGAAAATGTGGCTTTTGCAATAGCATCGCAAGATAATGCAGAGTATCGTATGAGTGAGAATGAAAAATTGTGAAAGGAGTTGGTTGCCGCAAAACAGCAGGTTGATCATATTGCCGCAGAAAAGATATGGTTGTCTTCTACTAACATTAGCACAGTGGAGCTACGGATGTCCATACTTGAAGAATTGAAGTCGATTGAAGACATCATGAAGCACCTATATAGTGATATGATTCTCTTGTATGATGTGATGGCACCCTTGGTAATAATTTAGAAGAAATATCAAGAGATCTTGAAGGTTCTAAAGGTTACAAGCATAGTTGTAGTTTTGATGTAGGATTGGGGTGTTAAGTATCCTAATGTTCCCGAGTAGTTGGCTGAGAAAGACATATTGGCTATTGAGGTGGATAAAACATAGTTAAGGCTTCACACTCAGTACTACACCCACCTTAGTGAACAAGCGACCAACACTGTAGTTTCTTATGTTCGAATGCATAGTGGTTTAGATTCCCTAAAAAGGAAACATAAAATGTCTTTGGTGAGTTCACTTGGAGAAATAAGAAGCAAGGATGTCATCATGAAAGAGATAAAATAGTTTATTGAACAAATCATGCAAGCAACAGATCGAGAATACTTGTAGATTACCAAGAATTCTATTCTATAGTATTTAAATAGGACAACAAAATTTTACATGAAATTAACCTAGATGTGGAATAACATACAGTCAAACTCCAAATCCATATTATTAGATGCATTGGAGGTAAAGATGTGATATGTTGCAGATATGCCGATCAGATTTAACGTTATTGCAGCGGAGTTCAGAGCATGGAACTCTTACACAAATGAACTCCATGCTCGAGCTATTGATTTGTCTCTTTCTCCTACATAAGGAATGTTTTGTCTTATTATATTTTTGTCCTATATAGCCACTATTTTGATGTAATTTGTCTTTTATGAATAAATTCCAATGAAAAAGAAGTCCAAGAGACACATTTAGAATGTGAAGAGTCACATAGAATTCCATAGGTTGTGGAAGTCAAAGAGTCAAGAGGAAGCTCAAATTTCATTAACATTTGTTATAAATAAGCCCTCATAACTCCAACAAAGGGCTTGTACTTTTAGAGATTTGGCCTAGGTTTCTCTAGTAGTTCATAAGGGATAAGACCATTCTTTCGAAGAAGAAAGTTGTAGCTTCGTGTTCCATTATTGGAGCTAGAGTTTCATCATTGTAACAATGTACTTGGATCTTTCATTGATTATCAGAATCTCCCAAATTTGACACTCTTCCATCCATGTATAGTAAATGTTGTAAGATTATTCTTTAGATGTTTGCAATATATGTTATGTTACGCATACTAAAGAAAATGAACTATTTCATTTCTTTAGTTATGAACCTTGTTGAATGGGTGTTGTTATGTGTTTATATGGTCGTTTTTATCTTGTGAACTAATTTGCAGGTTAATCAACGGTTATTTCTCAATTTCTCTCATGTGTCTCTCTTAGAATAGTACTAATACTTTCCTATTATAGGCTCTTCTATTATCTCTATCATGTGTAAGCTTCTTTTACTCCTTACACTTGATGTCTCACAAAGCTTACATACTTGTTACCCCAAAGTTATGTGCATGATCTCTTATGTATGTTTTGTAACCAAATAATTCCTTTAAAATATCTTGCAATGGTGGTCGAACCTTATATCCAGATGGGGCTCTGATGCCAAATAGTGTGAGATATAATTGGGGCTTCACATCCTGGATGCCCCATGTATGTTGGAAGCATTCAGCACTGTTAATAGGGGGATAAAGAAAAATTTGAAACCCACCCATGGATAATAATAGCCCAATCCAAAGGAGTGGCCAATGTTACTAGAATGGAGGATGGTATGAATAAAATTAGAGAATAAATGACCTTCCTAAGCATGGACAAAGAAAATAGGAGGGAACAAATTGATAAAGAAAACAAGCAACTAAAAATCCAATTACAGCTGACACAAGGATTGTCACAAGCAAGGGGCACTCGGGTTGCAACCTTGGAAATATCTTTAGGCACCATGGCTCACCTCTCTTTAGAGAAAATTAATTGCAAACAACCTTCAAAAGCTTACTCACTATTCCTAAAAGATAAATGGTGTCGAATTCAAATAAACATGATTGCATAGAAGGGAACCATCTCTTTATAGGAGACCAAGGACTTCACTAACTTCTGCCTACAATGCAGTATAGAAGACAAATCCAAGGTTGTTAAATTTTACTTTCACAACCTTGTTATCATAGATTTGACCATATGGGACCCAAACCCATACGTGGGAGATGCAAAATTATTGGCCCTAGCATCTTGGCTAAGGCATGTGGAGATTGAGGTTGAAGAAGTAAAAAGAACCATGGATAGAGAGTTGAAAGAGCCACTATCGATTAGACAAGAACACCCAAATTTATCCATCCTCACCTCCACTCATGCAATCCTGGTAGAAGATCCTAAAGTAGTGGAATTTTACAAGAATAGGTAAGTGGAGATCATCATCCACTTTGAAGATATTTTCATATTGTTGGAAGAAGAAATCTCACAAGCTTGCAAAAGGAGATGGAAAGCACTGCCCCACAATATAAAAATTAGAGAATACCATTCTCCTAATAGATTACAAGTTGAGTGTGCCCAGACTCCTTTCTATAAGAGGATTATTCAAAGGCTTGGAGTCTTATGGATTAGGCTTAAATTCAATCCACCCCTGCTTCTAGGGCTCCAAGAACATCATAATCAGGCAAAGGAGTCCAGGGAATGGTAGTACATTGAAGAGAATAAATTTTTCCACTCAGCAGATGCAACCACCTATAGCTGAGCATGGAATGTCAAATAGGTTGTCAAAGAAATCAATGAGGAAGAGAAAAGGGGGAGGAATAGTAAGTTTCTCAAAGGGTGAGAAATAGTTCCAATAGGGGGGTATGATGGGCCTCCCAAATAGGTAAACATAAGGACCATCTAACCACTCCTAGACACATAAAAGCTACATTAAACCTTCCTTTTTGCACTCAATAGCACTTTCCTATATTAATGAGTTCTTAGGACGTCAAGGATATTTTCATACTTTATTTGCCTAACATGACTATTGTGTGGGATATTAAGGGGATTTTTCAAAGATTTCAAGGAGATCTAGCCAAAGATATTCTTAGAGCCTGCTCCCTGCTGCAAAATATTTCCAACTTGACTGGCTAAGGATAATAAATACTCCTTGTTGTTGTGTGGTGACCCAGGGAACATGATCCATCTTTTTAGGGAATTTGGAAGGAAAGCAATCCTCCCCTCAAGGAGGTTCACTCCTACCCATTTTTTATAAATAGAGGGCTCGAGTATCCTTGTAGAATAGGTAGAAGTAAGATAGTAACAACATAGAGCATTAGGAAAAGTTTAAACCTTAAGTTATGCAACTTTTTCCATGTACAAGCAATTCATCAATTAATGGAAGTAATTTTTTATTTCAATTCTTAGTTTGTCTTTTTCCTACGGGTTTTGAGATTCACTAGGTTAGGGCCCACCATAGGTGCTCAAGATGCCTCTTGTACCATTATTTTTCGTGAATTTGATTATCTCTATAACTTGTTTCCAAACATTACTTTTATAGATGGTTATTTAGATAATTTATGAACAATCTTTCCATATAAAGTATCTGAGCATTAGATGATAATATTAGTAGTGGTTATATTTTTCAAAATAGCACTCTTATTTATGCATTTAGCTCACTTTATTTGTTGTTGTTTATTTATTTTCCATCATCCATTGCTTATTGTCTCTACGCAGTCCCCTATTTTGCAAATATAGGAAACCATACAGCCTTGTATATTGTTGGATGGGCCCTACCACATCTGATGTGATAACTTGGAGGTGTGTGGCTTATCATTTTACAACCTTTCCTTAGCTTATTTGCCTTCCAACCTTGCATTTAGCACATTTTCTCACTTGTTGGACTGACTCTTATAGCAAAACAAGGACTCTAGTAGTGGTTTACAATTCAACTTTCAAACTCGCTCATAATTGCATCTAACTCATGAATTACCTTCTTTGATGTATTAAAATGCTCTTGGAACCTTGATAATGTAATTTAGAGGTAGATCGACTATGTAGATGCCTTTATTTAAATTGTTGTTAAAATTGCTTTTTTCCAGCGAAATTAGGGTTTATTGTTTGCAAGCTTTTATTTCAGTAGAGTTTTTGCTTTCCTTACAAGATAGAAAGGTGAGTTTTTACTTCTTTGTAGTTAGAATAGTTTCCCTTCCTTTCTTGCAATTATCTCAAGTTTACTTGTTGTCTTTCATTTCCTACAATTTCAGTTTTTATTGTAGTGTAGAATAGTTATATTGGTCTTTTTAAAATCAGATTTCATCATAGTACTTCCACCTACATAAAATTAAACAAAGGAGAAGAGATAGTGCCTGTTGGACAGTAGTGTTGGCCCCTCTTAAGTTTGTACGAGCCTTGGGTTGATAATTAAAGTTGAGAACATTGGGAACTGCAGCATTATTGTTGCAATATTGAGGACCATCAGGTTGTCCAACCCAATAAAAAGGGAGTGAATGAAGAAAATTATAAAATTAAAATAATAAAGTTGTTTTTTAAGACAATTGTTTAAATTTGAGTTTAAGAACTCCAGAATTCTAGTTTAGTTGTGATGAACCAAAGTGATTGTAGATATCACTATTGTTAGGAAATATAACTCAAGAAAGAGCCTATTGCATAGGTTGTGTGTGAAATTGAGCTTTTGAGAAATAGATTGAAACAACTTCTAATAAACACTTAGTAAAATAGGAAAAAAATATCATCTTATAATCCCACTAAAATAAACAAAAGTGAGTCAAATTTTCTCTGTTCTCCTAGTCTAAGAAATATTGGAATATTCTAGAGATTCTAGAATATTAGTGAGTTAGATTTGATCCAATCTTATCTGTACACCTCATTGTTGAAATAAAGTGGTTTTCATAATTAAGGAAATTTTTGGTAATTAGCTAATAAGGTCGAGGAGATTAATTATCCGTCTTTATGCATAAATAAGGCAAGATGGGAAAAGTTGAACACACATATCTCATACACTAAGAAGACTCAATAAGTTATAAAGGGATTAGTTGAGCATACTCAGAGCACAAGAGAGGAGCCAGGGTCAAGAAGTGGGCCAAAGTATAGTTCATACAGTCGTACAGATAGGGTTGAACATTGTTTAATGTAGTTTAGGAAAGCATATTCTCAATTGTTCGGTAGGCATTTTTAGATCAGTGTAAATATGTTTTTTTGTATGTATCATACAACTATTAGTTTGATAACATTTGTTGGTTTCCTTCTAAGCTTAAAATATTTAAATGAAAACATGATTTGAAAAGGTAATTATCTACGTATTGTGTTTATGCTTTTGTTTTTTATTTTTCAACAATATCTATGATTGCCACATGTTCGAAGATATTTAATTTTGTGGTTAAATAATTTCATATCCAATTTATTTAATTTAGAGAAACATAGGAAAGAAATCACCTCAGACTTGAAAAATTACATGTTATCATAGATAGGTTTAATTCTAGGAGTCTAAGGGTTTGTAGGGTTGTTATTTTCTTTTAATTTTTAGCTTTGGATGTTTAGGCAATAAATCTTAGATATGGCATAAAAAAGACTCATATTTGAGGATAGAGTAGATGGTGCCTCCAATTATTTGTCCTAG
The DNA here is from genome assembly GCA_000404065.3 of Pinus taeda. Lineage (NCBI taxonomy): Eukaryota > Viridiplantae > Streptophyta > Pinopsida > Pinales > Pinaceae > Pinus > Pinus taeda. Next base: position 39,959 of record APFE030972318.1, read on the forward strand.
AAAGCTAGCATAACATTTTTATTGCAATAAAGCAGTCTTTGGGATATCATCGAGAAGGTAGTTACTCCACCTACAAATCTACAACAATTAGCAACATATAAGAATAAGGAAGTCAAAGACAAGTGGTTGACCTTGGATACCATGAAGGATATTTCTATTCCTCACCTATTCAAGAAGAAAACAACAAAGGAGATGTTTGATGCTCTCATTAGCCTCTTCCAAAGTCAAAACATAAATAGAAATATGATATTGCACAGGATGAAAATAACGTAAATTCTTGATCAACTTGCATTAGTTAGAGCAACCTCAGGTTTTGAGATAAATGGGGAGTCACATGTTTGCAAGCTTAAGAAATCCTTGTATGGACTAAGAGAATGATATTCTAGGATCGATGGATAATTGTTGAGTATGGGTTTCACCAAAAATGACATAGATCCTAACTTATATTATATATATGTTGGGAGTGATTTACATATTTTAGTGTTATTTGTAGATGAATTTATAGGCATTGAGAAGATCATTGTAAGGTGTAAAGCAGATTTGGTATTTTAAATCTAGATGATGAACATTGGCATAGTGCATTACTTCTTAGGTTTTTAGGTTTAGAAAAAACCAAGATATTCCTTGGTTGGGGTAAATGTATAGTTGAAATCCTAAATAAATTTTAAATGGAGAACTGCAAACCTATGGCCACACCCATGATCATCAATCTGAAAAAGGTGACAGTTGCAAAAATAAAGTTGGTGGATCCCACGTTGTATAGGTAGCTAATAAGTTCCTTGATGTATTTGATCAACACTAGACTAGATATATGTTTCATGGTGAAGTCAAGGTGAGAGCACTGGGTACTAGAAAAACATATGCTTCGGTATTTGAGGATCACAATGGAGTATGGTTTGAGATTTCTTATAGATGGTGAGGTGAAGTTGTATGGGTGTACAAACTTAGATTGGGAAGACAATGTAGCAAAGGAAAAGAGAAATTCAGAGTATTGTTTTAGTTTGTGATTAGCAATGATATCCTAGCACTACAGAAAGAAAACTTGTGTGGCACTTATCTCAATAGAAACAACATACACAGTGAGTTGTGAGGTCATTTGGCTTTGCAAATTGTTTGCAATTTTATTTGATCGAGAGTTGAATCAAACAATGATTTTCTATGATAATTAGAATTGTATCAAACTCTAAGAATCCAATTTTCATGATTAGTCCAAGTACATAGACATTAAATAGCATTTCATATGAGACATTATTTATAAGGGACCATTGTACCTCCAATATGTATCCATAGATCAACAAGTTGTTAATATTCTAGCTAAACCCTTAGCAAAATGGTAGTTTAAAGCATTCATATATAGACCTAGATTGGTGCAAAATCCCTTCTTTTCTAAAAGAAGTGTTGATAAATATAGCTCATGCACAAGCTTCTTATACTGAATTTAAGTGTGAACATATGAAAAGTAGTTCAAGACATCTTCTAATAACCACGAAGTAAAAGTGAGCAAATATTGTTGAAAATCGTGTAACTAGGTTCGATCTTCATAAATATGAAATGTACTTTTGATTCTTGTATATTATAAAATGAAAAAAAATTATTATTATTTTTGGAGTGTGGGTTTCATGCTCAAGGTCTTTTATTTTATAGGTCAAGCACCCATTGAGTGCTTTTACAGTTTGTCCTAGGTCAAGAAGTCAAAAAAGTCATTGTCATAAGTTGAAGACCCTAGGGCACATTGTAACTTGTAAAGAAAATTATTTTTGTCAATAAAAATGTCCAAATACCCTTGAAGACCAAGTCATCCTAGCAGCTAGGGATTTGGCCTATTTTGAGGAGCCACGTCCACCTTGAGAAGCCTATATAAAGGAGGGAACTTGACCTCCTTAAGTCACATCCATCACTCACTCATTCAAGAAAAGGAGAAGATCAAGAAGGCAAGAGAAGAAGGAAAAGGATAAAGAAATATTATCTTTGGGCTAATTCTCTCTCAAACCTGTGAAGAAGAGAAGCTTGGGTTTGCAGCTTCAAGGTCAAAATTATCTATCTGTTGGAAGAGGATAAAATTTGATGGAAGAAGGGTCTACTAGGTAACCTACTAGCCCTATTCAAGGAAGCAAGGAAAGCGAAGTTGTCGGGAGGCCTTGGAAGGCTAATTTAGCTCACACGTGTGGATGCAGTAGAAGTTGCAAGGGGGCCGAAAAATTCAGACCTGCAGTAGAGGCCGAAATTCTGAAGTTGGGGTTCCAAGTTGTGCTACTGGAAGAGATTTGATTGAGTTTGACTTGGACAAGGAAAGCACATCATTTAGAAAGGTTGGACTTGGTCTTGGAGCATATTGGTCTTGGTCTAGAAGTCTTGAAATTCGTCAATTGAAGAATCTATAAGAGAAGAGACTTTGTGGGTTTTCCTCTCAAGTGGAGAGGTTTTTGCCCTGGCTTGCAACCTACATTTTGCGTTCTTGTGTACAATTTTTCTTCTTGTTTTGGTAGTTGTTTGATGATATTTGAACATAATAATAAGTGAAGAAGTTAATAAGTAAGAAAAAGTAAAAAGACATCACAAGCAGTTATCATAAAAAGAGAAAACATCTTAACTATTTCCCTTTAGATTTCTCAACAATTCGTCTTGTAAACTCACTTAAATAAATAAAAATGAAAGTTAAATTTCCTATATTCTCCTTGTCATGAAAATTTAAATGAAATATTCTTAATATTTTAAAATATTAGTGAGTCATAATTAATCTAATTTTAATCGTACACCTTGTTGTTGAGATTAAATTCTTGCTAAGGAGATTAGTTGCTAATATTCGATAAATTATTTGCTAAAATTGAAGAGATTAATTCTCTCTCTAAGCATAAATAGGACGAGATTGGAGAAGTTGAAAACATGCCTTTTGTACACCAAGAAGACTCAAGAGATCAAAGATAAATTAATTTAGCGAATCAAACCACAAGAGAGGAGTTGAGGTCGAGTAGCAAGCCAGAATATAATACATACAATCGTAAAGATCTAATAAGAATAGATCCAAACAGTTAAATAAATAGGGTCAAGCAATAGTCCATGGAAACATACTCTCAATTGTCCAACAAGAAAGTACAAGTCAGAATTTTTGTGTATACCATACAACTATTAGTTTGACATCATATGGAGGTCTATTTGTCAATTTGGAATAGTTAAATTAATATCTAATTTGAAGTGGTAATTATTTGTTTATCAATGTATGCTTTTGTTGTTCATTTTCCAGTTATATGTGTGATTGGGGCATGTTCATAAATATTTATTTATGTGGTTAAATAAGTTAAGAATTGATTTGCTTAATTAAACACACACACACACAGAGGATAGCAGTGACCGAAGGCTTGAAATTTTACAACTATAAGAATATCTAATATCATCATGTAAACAGTATATTAGAAATAAATGAGTTCTCTTCAATATCTTCTAGTTTGCGTAGATTACAAATTCTTTTTCCCCAATGAATCTTAGGAGGTGTCATTTTTTCCATTTTGTTATGTAACTCATGTGAGTTAGTTCTTAGTTTAACAATAGTTATTCATTTGTGAAAAGGAGTGACAGGGTCTTGTGTGTTTGTAATTAATTTTTCTTTTGTTTTCTTTATAATTTCTATGTATGATACATGCTTTTCTTCTATTATTATTTTCCTTAGAAACCCTTTTTACACCTTAAATTTCCTATAGTGGAACATATCAAGGGAATTAGCATTATGGTACTCACCGGGGAAGTTGGGCAAATGTACCCAAACAAGGCATGAAGATAAAGCTTTGACATATAAATTGAAACTTCATTGTAATAGTCTCATAAAGGGACCATTCCTCCCAAAAACTAAGGCTTGTTACACTAAAAAGAGCTAGCCTAAAGAGACCATCCCCCTTCATCATCCTTTTTAACATAGAACATAGCTTCCCAATAACTTTAAAAATACACTAAAAAAGAGCTAGCCAAAAAAAATTGAGAGCACACTTAGAGAATACTCACAAACAAGATCAATATATGCAATATAATGTACCTTACTTACCATAGTAAAAATGCTCAATAAAAACAAGTCCTAATAGTTGTAAAACATTACAACTTCTTTTTTAATTCTTACAACTACAGGGACCACCTACTTACCAAAAAAAAACTATCAAGTTTATCATCTTGTTTCATCTCCCAATTCTATTTAACAAGTCATTCATCTCTCACTTATTGATTTTGCTCAATCATAATTTTAATATTTTTAATTTTATATAACAATAAAAATTATAACATGATAATAAATTATATATAACCATAACATTGATAGTTTATATATAATATATATATATATATATGCAAGCTCACAAAAATACAATAATTTAAAGTACATACATACAATTATCTTACTATTCACTTTTCTACAAAGAAATACTAACTATTAATAGTTATATATATATATATATATATAAAAAACCAATTTTATAATGTAAAATTTTATTAATTTATACAAAATATACCAATCATTATATTTTAAATATTTTTTTTAGACTAATATAATATTTACATATAATTACATTTCTCACCCATAAAAAAAACTTTAACTCGAAACTGTAGAAACCAAAATCCTCACTAACAAAACTATTTACCTATTAAAAACCTCTAAAGACCAAAGTCATCACTAATATCCGTGAAGAATGTCTAAAAAAATGTTATCAAGCAAATGTAAATGAATAGCGTAATTCATCAAAATTTTATATTTATATTTATTTTGAAATAAGGTTTTTAGAATTCTAATTTAACTATCAATAATTATAAGTGGATGATTGGAATTTAATCTCCATGAAATATTTTAGAATATTCATTGTATACACAAATCAATGATTGAGATTTATCTCCAAATATTTATGTCTTCTTTACTTTTTTAATTAATTTGACTAGTTATAAAAGTCATAAGAACAAATATCATAGGAAGTGTGATATGGGTTTTTGAGCATGTGGTATTGAAATCATGGTATTGGCCTACGATATTATAACAAAGCCTATGTACAAATTAAGAATCTCCATAGTAAAGTAAAAGTAAATCTCTGCACTTAAAAATCTTGTTTCATGTTTTTTTAAATGTATATATATTTAACTTGTATATTAATTTTTTTATAATCAATACTAATTTTAAATAAAGTTATAAATACGTTGTAAGACGTTTCACTTTGAGAAAAACTCCTTTAGTTTCCACTGTGTACCGGTTTGCACCATCAAATAAAATGTTAGACAATTGAAGTTTTTTAGATCGTCGGATTAATTGTTAATAGTTAAGAGAAAACTAATAGTTAAAGCGTGTAATGGACTCTGAATAACCTTCTTGATGTGGGGTGAAACAACCCCTGAGCCGACTATGCAAGCTACTGGGGTGGAACCGTATTTGTGTGATGAAACCCTATCTGTTTTGAGAGACATACATGTACCCAGGTTGTTTGGTCATCCCATAGCACACATAGGAGGATTGTTTCTTGTTGAACAGTTTTGAACTCCGAATAACCTTCTTGCTACGCGGTGAAAGAGCCCCTGAGCCGACTATGCAGGCGACGAGGAAGATAGAGAGGTGCGAGAAGTGGAAAGACAGTTTGTTTGTTATTAGTTACGACCTCCTTGTTCATTATTAATTTCCTTTGTTTTGTGCTTCTTCCAACAAACTACAGCTGCAATTTTGTTGCCCGATTCTATGTGCGTTTGTGCTTCTTCCAGCAAACTATAGTTTCAATAGCTACAACTGTTGGAAAAAAATTTGCCCAAGTCTATGTGCACAAGAAATCTACAGTGCACAAGAAATCTACAGAAGGGATTGCCTTCCATCATATAATTGACGCTGCAACCATTTACTATCCACCACATGTATGATATATCATGTTTACAATTATGATGAATATGGTCAAATTATTGTCAGTAATGCATTAGCCTCCTTGTTCATTATTAATTTCCTATGTTCTTTATTAATTTCCTATGTTCTGTACTAAAAATATCTCACAAATAACCTACTCCATTATGTCTTCGATAACCAAGAAAGTAATTCATATAAACATCAAAAGGAAATGATTTGATATGATGGCGGGCTAAGCACAAATTTTGTACTCACAATTCACAATTCCATGACGAAGGTGAAATTGTCACAAATTTTGTATTCATAATTTCATGAGTTTTGTGAAGTTGACAGCAAATTGTTTTATCTTATGGTTGATCTACAACATTTTATTACTATGTATGTTCTGGAATTTAGTGGAAAAGCGTACATACATCAACAATCATCATTACATTCAAATAACCATGTAATTCATTTTATAAATTGGAGGGCTTCCAAATTCCAATCATTTTTATCGAGAGATGAGAAATGGCCAAATATTTGGGGAATGCTTCTTATGGTTGATTACTTTTCTAATAAGATACCCACACTTCTCTACATTTAGATATGGCATGTTACTTTTCCAAAAACAATTCACGGTGGTACATTTTTTGAATTTTTATTCATAGTTTAGCCACTGGTCAACCACCTTGCAATGTTGTGAGAGACAGTTTGAGAGTTTGGCTACATTTACTTCCTTGGGTTTCTTTCCAACCATATTACCAGTTCATCATTGTGTTCAATGAGGGAAATGTTATGGAGTTTGCTAACATGGTTGAAATCCCCTATTATGTAGGTATTAGCTTCAGACGCTGGATTTGACCAAGAGAATTGAGCATTTCAATCCCTATCTTTTTTAAATTCTACCCTCTTTGATCGCTAGGAAATAAAGTCTAGAAATTGCAGTCTTTTACGAGTATCCCTTGTTAATCAGGTTATCAAGTGTGATTTTGTTGCATTCATGAATTTGGAAGTAGGTCCTAAGTCTATGTCAAGTTAGAGTCAAAATAGCAACACTAATGTCGATTATTGGTATGAAAGCATTGTCCCTTGCATTTTGGGGTCAAGTTCATACCTCGAGGATATCTTGTTTGCAAATTGTGATCAACAGGGCATAGGGACATAGTTGTACTAGGAGTGCTCCACGTGAAAATGAATGTTGGGACATATCTTGATCCCATTGGCATCCATTACCGGGCTTATTAGTCCCCAAAAGAGAGTGAAAGCAAAGATGTTTGTTCCTTTCATAGATGGCCCCCATTACATTTGTAAAGGTTTTGATCCCCTCCCAAAGCCCCAAATTTTCACCATGTCAAGCATAAATCTCCTTTAAACAAATCCAATCTCAAGGCCATACCTTGGGGATATCTTGTTTACAAATTGTGATCAATAAGGCACGGGGACGTGATTGTACTAGGGTTGCTCCATGTGAAAATGAATGTTGGGACATCTCTTGATCCCACTGGGATCCATCACAAGGCTTATTAGTCCCTAAAAGAGAGTAAAAGGAAGGATGTTTGTTCCCTTCCATCCCTTTTGTAATAGATGGGCCCCATTATATTTGTAAAGGTTTTGATCCCCTCCCAAAACCCCAAATTTTCACCATGTCAAGGATAAATCTCCTTTAAAAAAATCCAAACTCCTCTTGGCACAAACCAAACATTCGACTGTTTAATCAAATGAACAAATCTACAATTGCTCTGTATTGAACTCCTCTTCTCTTAACAACTATTGGAACATGTTCCGTGGTTTGCTAAAGAACAACTATTACATTTACTAATGCACAGACAAAGTTGTAAATGCACAGACAAAGTTGTAATGCACATGATCATTGAGCCAACAGAGACTACAGTTTACATTAAGGAGTGTCTGAGGTGAATTTCTACGTTATGGTATGCTAAAGAACAACAATTACATTTGATAATGCACAGACAAAGTTGTAACGCGACTTATCATCGAGCCAACAGAGACTAGAGTTTACATTAAGGCGCGTTTGAGATGAATTTTCTATGTTATGAGGTTTTCTAATGTCACAATGACCCTCCCCAACATTCTTAGATGAATTGGATAATGGACTTGGAACTTTTGCTTAATCAATATTACTCACATTTGCTACAATGTCAATAAAGCCCTTTCAGCCTATTTTTTTGGTCTAAAATGGTTTGGTTAATTAATCTTGCATTCTTTGTGCATTCTGGCATCCCACCTTCCTTTCGTTTGAAATTTGTTTCTAAATCCTAGACCAAGGCACATATGATGTTTCCCTTAATGTATTTTGTAAAGGAAAACACCTTACAAAAAACCCTTCAAGAACTTTCCCATGATCTGGATGATAAGCGGGGTAAAATGTTGACTTTGATTGCAAAGACACAATGCTAAGTGCAAAATATATTATCATAGGCTCCCTATTTGAAGGTTGTGGATGAGATTTATTTAATGCACGTGATGAAATGGTTGGAGGCACTTCTTTAGTTGTAATATTTTCTTATACTAAAAACAAAGTTAGAATGATTCTTTCGAGTCCATTTCATGCAAAAGAGTAAAATAAAAATAAGAAATGGTTTTGATATTGTCGGTGTTCTGCCTTCTTTAACTACTTACAACGCCAATTATTTGGGTGTGTAGGGTTTTGAAGCCTCACAGTCTCTTGGCGAATAAGAAAAGGGTAGTTATAGAAATAGAAGATCTTGGTTTCATAAGGGAATTTACAATTCCTATAAAGAAATATACATGAGGTTAGTGTTTTAACTACATTTTCCGCCCACATTTGCTTTGGGTTTTGCAGAAATTCAATAATGATTGCTTCTGGGTAATGCTTGGCAACATTGAAAGCAATTAGTTGACCTAAAACCCTTGGTGGTTGGGTTTGCTTCAAGAAGTTCTTTTTAGGCATTTGAAGTCTATTGTGCAGATCACTGAAGGTCCTTTTTCCTATCTTACTGGTGGATTTAAAAGAAAAGCTCAATGATTGGCTTCCTGGTTGAACGTGGTGGATGAGATTTATTTAATGCACATGATAAAATGGTTGGAGATCTTGGGATGACACTACAATATTAATTCACTTCTTTAGTTTTAATATTTTCTTATATTAAAAACAAAGTTAGAATGATTCTTTCAAGTGTTCGGTTTGCTTCGGGAAGTTCTTTATACACATTTGAAGTCTATTACGGAGATCACTGGAGGTCTTTTTCTCTATATTACTGGTGGATTTAGAATAAAAACTCCTTATAAGAAAGGAAATTTATGGCCACTTCAAGATAGCCTTATTCTAGATGATGATGATGATGATGATATTGAACCCTGGCTAACACAAAGAAAAAGAAAAAATAGTGACGTTCAGAAAAATAGAAATCGAGTTCCCTCACTAACATATCGAGTTTAAAAGCATATTTTAATTCAATTTGTTTCGAGTGTGAAATGAATTAGTTTTCATCTATAGTGTAATTTGACATCTATATTATTTTGTGCACAAGTTCTTAGCATGGAAAGTGTATTAGAATAAGGTCATGCTTGGCATGTATTTGTTTGTGTCCCTCACTGTCATATCGGGTTTAATAGCATCTTTCAATTCAATGTGTCTGAAGTGTTTAGTGAATCAGCTGACTCAAAACTCTATTAAAAAGGTGAGGTAGTAAGATATGGCCCCTTTTTTGTTTTTTTTATGGTAGAAATTTGGATTCAGAGAGAAAAATTGAGAAGTAGATGTCATTCTCATATTTCTCTGGTAACTTAAAAATGCTTCACAAGCTTTTGGGTGAGGGGAAACAATAGCCTTTTGATATGAAGCAAAAGCTTTGGAACTACAGTGGTGTGAGCACATTGATGGAGATAGAGTTCCATTACATAAGAAGTGGGGAAGACTTACAGTGTCAATATAGAAGAGTATGTTTAGCTTCCAGTGGATTGCAACATTTGGCCTAAGATCAAGAGTGCAAAAGAGAAGTAGAGTCTAGCTTGATCCCAAAAAATCAAACTGAGGCCCTGTGAAACACTCCACTCAAAAGAGGCACTTGATTCTAGTGTTGCGTCAAATGCTTTAATGGTTGTTCACACTGATGGTGAATATTTGAAAAATCCAATAAACCACATCAAAGATAAATTACTGAAGGTTTGTGTTGAGAAACCATACTTGTGTGATAAGCTAAATTGTGCAGTCAATGAAGTAGTCAAGGTTCCATTAATGAAGCAAATTTTTGGTTTCAAATTGTCTGTGCGGACAAATTTGTCCAAGGTTCCTGGTAATTCAATAAATTTAAAAGAATGCAGCAAAAGCCTCTGCAGTGGGGAAGTTGTGAAGGATCAAGCACATTATATATTCTCAATTGGTAGACATCCATATGAGAATATGGCAAATGGTAAATCAGAAAGTTTTCTATTGGAATAGAAAAGAGAATTGTCCACAGTCAAAAGGCTTGATATCATGTGAGGGAATTGTGTGTTTCCTTCATATTTTTTTTGTTAAAATGGTTTTGCATCAATGGTCTTGATATTGTCGATGCACTGCCTTCTTTAACAACTTACAACGCTAATTATTTGTGTGATCAGCTAAATTTTGTAGTCAATGAAGTAGTTGAGGTTCCATACAGTGAAGAAAATTTTTAGTTTCAAATTGGTTGTGCAGACAAAGATTTATCCAAGGTTCCTGGTAATATAGTAACCTTAAAAGAATGCACCAGAAGCTTATGTAGTGGGGAAATTGTGAAGGATCAAGCACCTTATATATGCTCATTTGGTAGACAGTCATACGAGAATCTAGCAAATGGTATAGATTTGCAGGGTCAAGCATATTTCTTGGACAGAACATTGTCTAAGCATTCTTCCAGTAGGGTGGATCTAGAAGGAAAAATAGAATGTTTGAATAAGTCAAGGCAAGGTCTATTAGCAATTTCTAGATTTGGTAGTAAAAAGCATAAAGTTGGTCTAAAAGATTTTATTTAAGGTTAGAAATGGAAGAAAGGAAGACCATGCCCCCTTGTTAAAAGAAAGGGGAAATCAGGAGTTGGCCACTGAATGCAGGTGCTTCCTGCTACTCCACAAAAATCAAAGGATTTATCTTCAGGCCAAGTTAAGTGAATTGTTCGGTCGATTTTGTCTTGGATGATAGAAAATGGCAAGGTGACCCCAAACCACAAAGTTTTCTATTGGAATATAAAAGAGAATTGTGTTGTTTGTTGTTGCATGAGGCTCTGAGGTTCTTGGTCTACAAATTTGTTTGTCAGTTTTGGAACGGGATTATTGTTGTCATTTTGAATACTTTGAAAGCGAGAGATAGTAGAAGTTGAGTTGGAAGAACACTTTTTTGATGGTTTTGAAGAGAAATTACCTTATCTTAAAATGATGAAATATTACTAATATGTCCTGGCTTGTTCTTTTTCAACTTCGATAAATGTTTTGCTAGAAATAGTGGCTTCTTTCTATATTTAGATATTTCTTTTACACTGAATGAAAAATCCATGAAGGAATTTTCTATCTCATCCACACTGCTTTGTGGGCATTTTCAGTTCCAAGACAAGATAAGATAATTATATTACCTTGGGCATTTTCAACTCCTAGACAAGATAAGATAATTGTATTATTGTTCGACAAAATACCATAAAAGTCACTGGGACTAAAAAGTATAGTGTGTGCAATAACGACATCAAAAGTGGTTGATAAGATGCACAAACTATCTCAGAGCCCTAGAAACAAAAATTCAACTACATAGTGTGATCATGTTGACAATGCATGGAAGTCAAAGTCCTTGGTGCATGGAAACCAAAGGAATTATCCTTGGCCCAAAACGATATTTTTAAACCCACTACATAGTGTGTGTCGATAATATATATATATATATATATATATATAAAAGTGAGCATCATGACATGAAACATGGAGCTATATACCAAGAATTCTGAAATCTTTCCAAGAAGCATACAAATTAACAAAAAGACGAGTATTTGTTATCACGTGATAATTGGAGACAAAAAAACTTTAAATTAACACGAATGCAAAAGACCTGCATAGGTCTTCCTATTTGATATGAAAGATATAATCAGATAGACTAATTCACATCATTTGAGGAAGATATAAACCAAAATGCTTCAGTTTTCAAAAGATGAGTATTTGTTATCATGTGGCAACTGGAGACAAAAAAAAAACTTTAAATTAACATGGATGCAAAAGACCCACATAGATCTTCCTATTTGAGATGCTAGATATAGTCAAATAGACTAATTCACATTATTTGAGGAAGATATAAACCAGAATGCTTCAATTTTCAAAAGTGAGGAATGGTATTAAGCAATTGAAATAATATACATAGTTATTGTAGAATTGGGCAGAAATTTAAGCCACTGCCTTACGGTGTTTCCTTTGCAACATGTGGTGCATTTGCTAGTTTAGTTAATTTTTATTGTGTTGAGATGCTATTCAGCTTAGTATCATAGCAATGTTGTAATGTAACGTGATGTAAACATTTTCACTTGGTCAAAAGAAAAATAAGTATGGTAGAGATGTCGTAACTTAATGTAATGTAATGTAAATATTTCAACTTGGTTAAAATAAAAATAAAAATAGCAAAATAAAAATGACCCATCATATTGAGAATCTATGATATTCATATGGAATATAGCCTATTTAAAGGGGTAAATTAAACCCGCTTAAATCCATCTTAAAGATAAATCTAAACTGACGATATTTTTAATTTTGAAAATATAAAATATATCATGAAATAGCGTCTTAATAGTGCATTTATCAACCATTTAATTTATATAGTTGTAATAGTTATTTCTCCGAGAGGCTCATTCTACAACCCAGTGTGGTGTGTAAGTATGTTCGTGTTCAAAGTTAAATTTGAGCTAATGTCGGCCAACATAAAATAAAAAATTATAAATCTAAAAAATGTTTATGTTTATTTGTAACATGAATCTTTAAAAGGAAAATCATATGCTATGGATATATTAAAATCTCTATACACATAAATATTTCAGTGTCAATATTCAATATTCATTTGATGTAATTTTATAAATTTTGTTATCATACCATGTAAAAAGCATCATTAAATCTAATATTAATATTGAAAGATTAATATTCATATTAATATATATTAATATAATATTAATATTTTTCAAACTTAATAATTTTAATTAATAAAATATTAATTTTTTTATAATATATATATATATTAATATATCATGATGTATATTAACTCTAGATATATGTGGGAGGCAAGAACAAAGACATAGGCTAATATATGTTGAAACATAGATGGAGTGAGAGAAAGGTGGAGAGAGGGATAGAGAGATGGACTTGGAAGGAGAGAAAGGGAGGGAAAAAGAAAGACATAGAGAGAGAAAAGGGAGAGATGGAGAGAGAATGTGTATGTTTGTGGGTGAGATAGAAAGACGAAGGAGAGACAGAGAGAAAGGTGGGGGGACCAGGGTAGATAAAGAGAGATGGAGCAATATAGTGACAGAGTTGGAGGGCGAAGATAGAGGGAGGTAAGAAAAATTACACACAAAGAGAAAGGTGGAGAGAGTGAGAGGGAATGATAAGGGAGTTGGACATAGAGGGAGAGAGGAGAGCAAGAGGGAAGAGAGATAGAAGGGGGGAGAGAAGGGGAAGGGAGAGTGTGAGGGAGAGATAGATAGATATGGAGAAAGAGAGTGTATGTTTTGGTGGTGATATAGAAAGATAAAAGAGAGACATAGGGAGAGAGATATAGATGGAAGGTGAAGAGGGGGAAGAAGAGAGATAAAGAGAGGGAGAGATAGATAAATATTGAGGGAGAGAGCGTGTGTGTTTTGGGGGGTGAGATGAGAGACAAAGAAGCAGATAATATATATATATATATATATATATATGGACGGAGGGGAGGCGGGAGACAAGGAAGAATATTTCTTGCAGTAGATGCATTGATTTCAGTGTAGATGGTGATTTGTAATCCTATTTGATTGTTTACAATAAAGTAGATAAAATAAATTAGAGGGGAGAGGAGGAATGAAGAGAGATAGAAGGTGAAGAGTAAGAGAGTGAGATAAGGCTAAGAGAGAGAGGGAGACACAAAGATGGAGGGGGCAGAGAAGGGGAGAGAGCGAAGGAGAGAGGGAGGGAGAAAGTGACAGGGTTGGAGAGATAAAGAGAGAGAGAGTGGTGGGGAGAGAGAAAGGGGCAGAGAGGAAGGTTGAGTGAGAGGAAGAGAGAGGGAGGGAGAGAGAGGAGGAGAGAGGGAGGGACAAAGAAATAGAGTTGGAAGGGGGGAGAGGGAGAGGAGAAGAAAGATATAGCGAGAGAGAAAGGGAGAGATGGAGAAAGTGTTGGAAATAATACTGAGAGGGGGGGTGAATCAGTGTTATCACATCAATATAGCTTTTTCATTTTCATACTCTGATTTATATACGCTACTTTAGTTAAGGATAACCGCGTATATACGCAACTGTGTTTAATGCAATTAGCGTATATTCAATAAACTTATGATTCAGTTAGTTGATCTTCAATGAGAGCCTTAGAACATCATTAACCATATTAACAGTAAATAGGTGCAGTAAAACAGAACAGATCATCACACATAAAGAGCACACATGAACACCATGATATAAGGTGGAAACCCAATGTGGGTGAAAACCACCTGCTGCAATTTGTTTCTATTTTCCTTTAATAAGAAACTTCTTTTACAATGTATTGGTGCAGTCCTTTACCAGCACGCAGGCTACAACTTGCAGAGGGCTACAACCCTCTCTCATTCTCCAACTTCTTCTGGAAGGGAGCTACAACCCCCTTAGCTCTTGTACTAGCTGAAATACTAGTACGTAGGTGCTGACCTACAAAAGGCTACAACCTTCTCTTTACTTCCAGGGACCACGTTTCATAAATTTTCAGGCTGGATCCATAAATACAAAATAATCACTACTGTAATACAATCATCAACTATACCTGCAACATCAATCTCTGAATCACCCAATACTGAAACCTGTCATCAAAACACAGTTACCAGAACACAGACCAGAGCCCAGAACTCTGCAACAACCACTAGGACCAATAGTAACCTGAAACATCAAATTTCATATTGTATATGCTACTTGACTGTGTCAAACCGGCGTGTATATGCCTTTCCTCCGAAGCGAACCCGCGTACAGATCTAAAGATAATTACTCATACCTTCGCTGCCATTTCCAACTTCAAATATACATCGCAAACCCATAACCAGTATGCTCGATCTCATACCTCATCAAATGCACAACACATCTACTCCATTGGCCTAGTGATCTTCTCCTTATATAGGTTTAGGCTTTTCTCAATACCATGGTCCAAAACCATGTATAACCAATACCTTGGACCCAATACCTGGGTTCAATACTTTAGACGAGATACCACGGACCAATACCAAAATACCATGAACCAAATACCACGGACCAAAACTTAGATTTTCAACATGTACGTGCCTTTCCTTCTGTGAACCTGCATGTGTAAGTATACGCGCCTTTTGTTCTGCTCACCCGCGTGTATACGCACTTTCATCAAGGTTAACCTGCGTATACCTCTTTCTTGACCTATTGTACTATGATCCGTCATCTAATTGAGTTGCCACCTGTATCATACCTCTGAGTGAGTTGCCATCAAGGACAACACCTATATCATAATGCCAACAATCTCCCCCTTTGGACTTGATGGCAACCACCACACCAAGTTACTCTCCCCCTTTGACATCAAGGGCAATGGGTGGACCAAGATATTATTTTTTATTATATTCAATCTGTTGTCCATACTCCCCCTGAGTACCTGCTGCAATCTCTGATTGAGCTCCCCCTTTGTATATGCCAAGATGTACCAATCCATCCATGCTCCCCGTGAGCACATAAAAGGTCTTTATAACAAAGACCAGCAATCTATTCAAAACCATGATAGTCATTAGCCACATATGATCTGCACCATAAGCATCAACATCCAGTCTTGTAACCTGCAATACCATTCTATTGATCAACCAGAAAAATGTATCATTAATCATCATTACAAAAGACTTCTAACCATAATGCCAACATTGCATTATTTGAAGTACATGCTTCCCCTGAGCCTGTGCCAACCATCATATACCATGACCGAACCATTTCCTGAGTCTGTTTTGCTGCCTTTTTCTTCTAAGCTCTATATACGCGACTTTGCAGCCTCTAGATCGCGTATATACGCGACTTATCTTTATTATATCGTCGTATGCAAGATGGAATACTGAAGGTCTTCACTTTCAGTTTCCCCTGTGTATGTTATGTCAGCCCACTGAGTTATGTCACATCTTTCTGTCTCTAATTTTGTCTTCTGGGATTGTGATGATGTATAATCCTCTTGCTTTGAAGTTTGAATCTTGCCCCTGCATTCCCTTGCTTCATGTCCAAATTTGTTACATGCATAACATCTTACATGTTTCATGTTCCTTCTATTGCAATCAATTGCTTTGTGACCAAACATATTGCAAGCAAAACAATATCATTTGAAGTCCCTGGAATGTGATGATCTTGTGTGACGATCTTGAATCATTCTACTTCTGCATCTGGCTGCAACATGTCCAAGATTATGACATACATAACATTCAATATCATTCAATGGAGGAAATAATCGTCTATCACTTCCATAGTTAGGAGTAAAGGATTTTCTTTGAGGAATTTCTTTCCTTAGCTGTTCCTTATTGAGCATTTTAGAATTCTCATTAGAGTTCTTTGCCTCACCTTGTGAGCTAGATTCACCTTCAATAAATTCATAAAAGCCAAGACCAGTTTTGATAGTAGGGGACCTTTGACTACCAAGAATGTCATCCAAAATATTAGTACTATCTTGAAATTGTAACCGTTTATCATTTTCTTCTAATTTAATTTTTAAGATATTTACCTCAACCTGATGTTCTTCTTCCTTTTCCAGATACTGCTTCCTTATGTTTTCTTCAGCTTTTCTTCCTTCTTCCACTTGTTGCCTTAATTCGATCACTTCATGTTATTGTTCTTCAAGAGCTTCTCTATTCTGCTTCTTTGATTCTTCAAAGTTTTCTTTTAGAGAGAGGATCTTCGATTCAAGTCTCTAAATTGTTATGCTCTAATCTTTTACTACATCCTACAATTGCTCCCTTACTCTGGTTACTGACTTCAATTGTTCCTTTAATCTGGTAACTTCTTCTATTTCTACATCCTTATTTCATATGTCATGAGACTTCTAATGTCTTCACAATTATTGAATGAGTCATTACTTTTAACATGGGTATAATAGCTTCTATTACCTTCTTCAGACATCTTTCCTTTGTTATGAGGGCATCTAGCAGCGTAGTGACCAACTCTACCACATGAAAAGCATTTGAAAGGTAGCTTACCTTTGAACCTTCCAGTTCCTCGTTCAAGATTTTTAACAAAATTTACCTCATCTTCTCCTTCTGAGATGTATCCTGATTCATTTGCTGATACTTCGAATGCGGCTTCTCTCATATCTGATGGTCCTCCTCTTCTCATCTCATAAGCAGTTAAGATTCCATGAAGCTGTGTCATAGTGATTTTATGCAGATCGTCCTTTTCTTCTATGGCAGACACTTTGGAATCAAATTTAGCAGACAGGGATCTTAAAACCTTTTCAACTAAGACAACTTAAATTCTTCACCCAGATTCCTCATACAATTGACAATCTCATCTATACACAAGAAGTAATTAGCTATGCTTTCATTACTATGCATCTTAAGATTTTCATATTGTATTCTGAGAGTTTGAAGCTTTGCTCGTTTTACCTGTTCATCTCCTTCGTAGCTTGGAATGATTTTGTCCCATATTTCTTTGGCTGATTTGAAATGCATGAACTTCATAAATTCTGATTGTGACAAACTTCCCAATAAGACAGTAACAGCTTTGGCATTGAGTTCATATTTATTTCTCTCTGTTGTATCTGTAGGAATTGTTGATGGATATGTGTATCCTCCTTCAATGATTCCCCAAACATCCGTTCCAAGCGATTGGAGATATGTTGTGGTTCTTATCTTCCAGTGGGCAAAGTTGCTCCTATCAAAGATTGGTGGCCTGATGGATGCCTCTCTTTCTTGATTAGCCATTCTGATGGATCTGTCCTTCAAGCGATCAAGCTTCTTCTAAAAGGACCTGCTCTGATACCAATTGTTGGAAATAACACTGAGAAGGGGGCGGGGGGGGGGAGGGTGAATCAGTATTATCACATCAATATAACTTTTTCATTTTCATACTGTGATTTATATACACTACTTCAGTTAAGGATAACCGCGTATATACGCAACTGTGTTTAATGCAATTAGAGTATATTCAATAAACTTATGATTCAGTTATTTGATCTTCAATGAGAGCCTTAGAACATCATTAACCACATTAACAGTAAACAGGTGCAGTAAAACAGAACAAATCATCACACATAAAAAGCACACATGAACACCATGATATAAGGTGAAAATTCAACGTGGATGAAAACCACCTACTGCAATTTGTTTCTATCTTCCTTTAATAAGAAACTTCTTTTACAATGTACTGGTGCAGTGATTTACCAGCGTGCAGGCTGCACGCTGCAAAGGGCTACAACCCTTTCTCGTTCTCCAGCTTCTTCTGAAAGGGAGCTACAACCCCCTTAGTTTTTGTACTAGCTGAAATACTAGTACGTAAGTGTTGACCTACAGAGGGCTACAACCTTCTCTTTACTTCCAAGGACCACGTTTCATAAATTTTCAGACTGGATCCATAAATACAAAATAATCACTATTGTAATACAATCATCAACTATACCTGCATCGTCAATCTCTGAATCACCCAACACTGAAACTTGTCATCAAAACACAGTTACCAGAACACGGACCAGAGCCCAGAACTCTGCAACAACCACTAGAACCAATAGTAACCTGAAACATCAAATTTCATACTGTATACGCTACTTGACTATGTCAAACCGGCGTGTATACGCCTTTCCTCCAGAGCGAACCCGCGTACAGATCTAAAGATAATTACTCATACCTTCGCTGCCATTTCCAACTTCATATATACATCGCAAACCCATAACCAGTATGCTTGATCTCATACCTCATCAAATGCACAACACACCTGCTCCATTGACCTAATGATCTTCTCCTTATATAGGTTTAGGCTTTTCTCAATACCATGGTTCAAAACCATGTATAACCAATACTTTGGACCCAATACCTGAGTTCAATACTTTCGGCGAAATACCACAGACCAATACCAAAATACCATGAACCAAATACCACGGACCAAAACTTAGATTTTCGACATGTACGCGTCTTTCCTTCTATGAACCTGTGTGTACGTATACGCGCCTTTTGTTCTGCTCACCCGCGTGTATACGCACTTTCATCAAGGTTAACCTACGTATACCTCTTTCTTGACCTGCTATACTATGATCCGTCATCTAATTGAGTTGCCACATGTATCATACCTCTGAGTGAGTTGCCATCAAAGACAACACCTGTATCATAATGCCAACAGAAAGTGTGTGTATGTTTGGGGCTGAGATAGAGAGACAAAAAAGGAGAGATGGAGGGAGATAGAAATATAGATGGAAGGGGGAGAGAGGGCAAAAGATTCCTTGCACTAGATGCATTGATTTTAGCGTACATGGTGATTTATAATCCTATTTGATTGTTTGTACTAGAGGCATCGATTTCAATGTAGATATTGATTTTTAATCCTATTTAATTGCTTGCACTAGATGCATTGATTCTAGTGTAAATGTTTTTTAATTCTCTTTGATTACTTGCACTAAATGCATTGATTTCATTGTAGATTGTGATTTATAATCCTATTTGATTACTTGCACTAGATGCACTAGATGCACTAATTTCAATGTAGATGTTGATTTCTAATGATATTTGATTGCTTGCACTAAATGCATTGAATTCATTGTAGATTGTGATTTATAATCCTATTTGATTACTTGCACTAGATGCACTAATTTCAATGTAGATGTTGATTTCTAATAATATTTTATTGCTTGCACTAGATGCATTGATTTCACTGTAGATTGTGATTTATAATTGTATTTGATTACTTGCACTAGATGCACTAATTTCAATGTAGATGTTGATTTCTAATGATATTTAATTGTTTGCACTAGATGCATTGATTTCAATATAAATGTTGATTTATAATCCTATTTGATTGTTTGCACTAGATGCATTGATTTCAGTGCAGATGTTTTCTAATTCTATTTAATTGTTTGCACTAGATGCATTGATTTCAGTGTAAATGTTGATTTCTAATTGTCTTTGATTGTTTACACTAGATATATTGATTTCAATGTAAATGTTAATTTTTTATTATATTTGATTGTTTGCACTAGATGAATTAATTTCAGTGTAGATGCTAATTTCTAATCAGATTTGATTGTTTGCATTAGATGCATTGATTTTAGTGTAGATGTTTTTTTCTAATCATATTTGATTGCTCATATTAGATGCATTGATTTCAGTATATATGTTGATTTCTGATTTGATGTAACTAGATGTATGATTGTACATGAATTTTTAATGTGATTGGATTAACAATGTGATTGATTTTAGTGCAAACACAAAAATTATTGACAATGTGCATTAATTTTTGTGTTATAGTAATTCAACCTATAATATTGGAGAGCGAGAGAAAAAGTAAGATGTTTACTACAATAGCTCGAGTTAAAGATTTGAATGGTTTACGATTTCAACTGCACTTTTCATATAATAGATATGAAAATATGGAAAAACTAACAGAGGTAACAATAAGAAGAGTAGAAGAAAATAGTTTGAGATTGATGACAATGAAGACTATTTGTAATTTACTATATTCTTATTATTCACTTATTATTCACGTTTTTGTCATTCAACATTATTACATTGTCGTTGCATTCAAAAAAATTATTGCATCATTTTTCATTATTAAAGTTATTAACAATATCTATCATCTCAACAGACTGAGGTAATTGAACACATTTAAAGTTAAAACTACTCTTCAAGATATATTTAGTAATACTTGGAAGGACACTATTAAGAATTAATTAGTTTGTCAAAAATTGTGATACCTAAAATTAAATGAAATAATTGTGCAGTATCAATCCTTCCGCAAGTTATTGACAATATTGTCTGCCTTCATCACTAACTAATTACTAATATACAATTACATACACATAGAAATATAACATTCACAAACATTATCATCCAGATCCAAACACATAAACACACAAACCACTCAAAACATCCAAACACAAACATACAAACCATTCAAGAAAAGCAACATAGACTAAACGTTGGGCAAGGGAGGCTCCGGGTAATGGTTTTGGGGCTTAAAGCCCGCAATTTTGGGTAAAGGTGTGATAAGAGCTTTGTGAAGTGCACAAAGCGCGAATTATAATGAATCAAGTCAAAGGGTTGTCCACCTGAAAATAATATAAAATAATAGAAAGTGAGTCGAAAGGGTAGAAAGTAGTTTTTTGGTAAGTTGTGACTTAAGATCGGAAGTATATGGGTTTGTAGAGGCAAGAAGTGCTCTGAGTCTGTAAGTCCGAGTCGTGGGTGGTAGTAGTTAGAGTAGGCTCTGCAGCGGTGTGCACGAAGTACTGGTAGAATCTGCAACTAAGTGTGCGGACCCCTACAGCTGAGTGCACAGGGTGGAACTCATTGTACTGAACAGGAGATTAATAGAGATAAGTGCTTCTGAATTATTGTGCATTTGGTCACAGATCTATATGTTATGTTCTGAATTTATGCTTATCTGTAAGATTTCTAGTTGCGCACGCTGGTTATAACTGTTGATAGCTTGATTAGAAACCTTAACACTTAAATCTGATCTATAATAAACTCATTAATAATAAGAATTTAAGAAGCGCCTTGTCGCGGATCTACACTGAAGCCTCACTGCAGTGCAGGGTAGCGCGAAGGCGCAGATCGGTTCGCGACCCCTCCAGAACTCATCAAGACATCCCTAGAGTGCGGAAACCTAATTCCAGCACCCTCCCCTACTACCTCGGGTAAGACTTCAGTCCGCGCTCCGCAGATTATTACCAAAAGGGCCGGTAGTGCAGGACTTGTTTGGCTAAAACACTTCCAAACCTGGATCAGGCCCCAATAAGCCAACACTAAATTAAAGAAGAGAATTATATGGTCATGTCAAGCAAATAAAACATAATGTAAATTTCAAGGTATGAATTTTATCTCAAACATATATATAATAATGAGAATCTAAAAATATGACATCGCTGTCATCAACTGAACCAGCCTAAATCCATCTAAATCCGGATCTATCATGTGCCGAAAGGGATCAAATCTCTCGAGGTGCAAATTCCAAAAAGAAAGTTTACACCTCGAGAGGCACATGATAATGATTTAGATAGATCTAAACTGGTATTAAAAAAAATTGTTAAATGATGTAACTCCAAATTGCCCTCCAACCATCCAATGTTCTTCCAAGACCAGGTCTACCCTTCTATGCGATTGTGCTCCTCGAGGAACCTGAATCAAATTGGCTCCGCCGAACTCGACCTCAAGTAATACTTTCAATTTGACTTGAGAACACAAACCCCATAAATCCAAACACGATCCAGATTGATTTGGGGACTGCTAAAATTTAGTTGCCTATCTATAAAAGACACAACATGAAAACACATACCCTTCTATGCGATTGTGCTCCTCGAGGAACCTGAATCAAATTAGCTCCGCCGAACTCGACCTCAAGTAACACTTTCAATTTGACTTGAGAACACAAACCCTATAAATCCAAACACGATCCAGATTGATTTGGGGACTGCTAAAATTTAGTTGCCTATCTATAAAAGACGGAACATGAAAACACATCCATTCTGCTTGCTTTTATTGCCAAACTTCCTCAACCGAAAACCAACAAACCCGACTGTCCAAAACCATGATGTTGCGTAGTGTATGGTATCTTTTATATATTTTGAAATGAGATTGAATTTTGTCATTGTAGGGGCACTGAAAACTTTCTTAGCGATCAAAAATACAATTCCAAGAAAATTGTATTTATTTTGTTTCTTTTTTAATTTCTAAATCAACTTTCTAGTTTTTCCCTAGACCGAATCAAGCCTTCGCCTCTTCAACGAAGCTCATTCAATCTCGGAGCATATTCTAGAAACTTACAAATCAGAAGTCTTCAGGCAAAGCTGAGGTATTCTCGGAGTCGACTCTACTAACTCTGAATTTATCTATACACCTTACGAAGCTTTGCAATGAAGGCATTATAAGATGTAGACATTTTAAATCAGACTACTAACTCTGAATTAATCTATACACCTTAGGAAGGTTTGCAACGAAGGTATTTTAAGAAGTAGACATAATTTAAATCAAAAAAAATATTCAAAACATGCCTCTGTATTGGATTGTATTAACTTTGTATAAGCCATAGCTGTTTAAATTCCTGCTGTACAGGCACAACGGACTTATTTTGAACAAGGAAACTTTATTCTCGCATAATAAAACTGCTTCATAATCGCCTGATAAAAAAGGTGTATTTTATCTATTTTCATATTATAACAGAAACCAAGTTGCTAAAGATTCTGTCAAGTAGCATATTACTCTAAGTGACACAATTATAGCATGCTTCACGTCTGTGTCAAATGCACTGGGTAAAGCATATGCTTCTACCAAAGAATGGAAAATTTTATTTGAAATTTGACAAGCATGCCACCTTTCCAAAAGGTTGGCTAAGCTATCAACGTTCCAGTGTTTCACCCATAACCAGAGGGCGGACGAGAGTGACAAACTAACAAGAAAATGTTACCAAGCATCTACTTCAATCATGAGCTTCGTTGATCCAACAGTGCATTCGGGAGAAATTCCTGAATCCTTGAAGTAACATGGTTCCTCGGGCATGCTCTGCCAAACATGACGCATCAGAACCACAGGATTAAGAATTGGTGGACACCCTTGCGGCCATGGGAAACTATTATTTCAAGCTGTTACAACTAAGCCCAAAATGCAAGAAGTTATATGACCAAAACCCAAATATTACGGAACCCCAAAACTTTAGCGATTTTGTTTTGACACCTGAACTTCTAGAGTCAAACCATTGCTCCAAGTTCTAACATCAACGTGAAGTTGCTGTTGTCTGCAGTCGGGCCAAAAAACTGAATAGGACCTATTCAGAAACAAACCGATTTCTTCTTAGTGATAACAGTTGATATCCCATGTAAAAATACATTTAGTTGTTTCGATCACTAAATTTTATATATTCCCGCCCCATAAAGTCGTAATACATTATCATATAAACATGCACTTCTAACATGTACCTGGACTGATGTATTTATTCTGCAAAGCCCACTCTTCCCGCAAGGAAGCAAACTTCTTGAACGGTGCTCCTGAAATTGAAAAGGCATTGGCATAGACATTCAAATCCAAGTCACAGTAAAGCACTTTGTAATTTCATAAGAACTAAGTGGCCCAAGAAAGTAAGAAAAACACTCTGAGACTCAGTTAAAAATTCATTCCATGTTTTGCACATGAACAATCAGACATCTCCCTCTTTTGTCATTGAATATATTTTTCATTTCTTTTCATTTTTTATGCCATTGAAGACGGTAAAAGACGAGAAACACATAAAGGTGAATATCAATCATTTCTCGTTCCGAACGATGGTTTTAAATTTTAAATGAAATACACGATAAAATGTCGCCTTACCATCTAGTGCCACCATAGCTTTCTGAATAACAGGCTTGAACTTTCCTGCATAGACCACAAATATGGATATCAGCATTCAAAGCTTATCTCCCCCTCTAACTTATTTCCCCATAAAGTATCTAATAGGCTCTATAAATATGCATATACTAGTTGCACCAAAGGAAGCAAGGTGCATTTTACAGTATAGTATGAGGGAGATGTGTAACATCCACCTAATGCTGACATGACACATGGTATAAGTTGGCCCAACACAGTATTTATGACACAATATTTATGAAATAACAACCCAGTATGGAGGCGTCTTAACATTTATCATTATAAATCAAAATATATATTAAAATATTTTAATGTAAAAAAGAAAATTTCAAAAATTGAATACCAAACATATTATATGTGTGTGGAGAGAGACAAAGAGAGTTTTAACTCGGGATCTTTTAAGCACACAGAAACTTGCATCTTAGTTTCCTTTTAATCCCTATTGATACTTAATAGATCTGGAGGTAAGATGGATCTAAATTGGTGTACTCATCAACAACCATAATACCTTTCATTTTAGTGCTATAAATAGGCAAGTTTGATTCAACAAAAACAATGCTGCATACATCTAGACTCTGGACTTTTCAAGGTTATGGAAAACCTATAAGAGATCCATTGATATGTTCTAATTCAGTTCATGGAATTGTGAGATGCAATCATCAAATGATAATATGAAGTGCAAGTACCTATAATCGACTTTGAGGGCAGCCACATATCAGATCCAGTTTTTTGGGGGGATAATGCTGCTTAAATTACCTTCAAAGGTCCAAGTAGACCAGGGAACTTGTCAAGTTACATCACACAAACAGGGATCCCTGGAAAATCCTGCCCTGCAAAAGCCAAAAGGGAAAGCGTATGTGGTTGTGCACCAAGAGAGAGGGATTCAAGCCTTAGATTTGATGCTCACAAGCATTGCCAACTCCTGCTTAAAATTCCTCAAACTCCCTAGGCTGAAAGATGACAAGTCCTCCTGAAGGCTGAAATGTAACTTTACATCAATGCTTCCACACAAAGACAAAGCAAACAACCACACTGAATGCCACAATGATTTGCAGTTGTCCCAAATTATCCAAGTGTCACATAAGAGAAGTAAATAAGTGAAATTGTCCAAAACAACTTCATAGCTTTACATCTCCAAAAAGAATGTGCAACCGTTTCATCCTTTCCAAAGAAAACACCGTACCATTTGTAGCACCCGTTCTATGAAGCCCACTCTCAACCAACCCTCGATGGAGTAGAAGTCACTCCCATATTTTATTCTTAAAAAAAGAATGCTCTTTCAACATGCAATAACATCCCCTTTACTAGCATTCCTTAGGATCCTTCACCATCCACTTTTGTTCAAGCAAGGGGCAATGTCAATGATGTGCTTAACCATATCATAAAGATCCTTGGTCACATATATTTAAAAGGGCTTTCAAATTCTCCATTTCCAATCTCTCCAGCATGGACTTCACCCATGCAACTGCATTTTAAAAAGGCATTATTTGGGAACCACATAGCAAAGGTCCTCTCAAAACGAATCTATTTGAACTAGTGAACTTATGGGCCAAAATTAAAAGCCCACCACATATGCCAATGTTGTTGCACATGCTTCCGTAGGTTCTTCCACAAAACAACCTCACATGTAGGGGGTCAAAGGAGAACAATCAAAAATTTCCTTGATATTGGCGGTAGAGATGAGGTGGATGCAAGAGCAGTAAAGTTTCATGTACCATTTATGATTTAATATTCTTCACTCCCATTTAATATTCTTCACTCCCACTATTGACAGGAGATTCCCTTATTGACAAGGGATGATTAAGGCCATCAACATTGCTCTTAAAGGATACAAGAGTGCTAGGTATAAGAAATCTAGAACCGGACTACTAAACAAGGAAAAAATAAAAACCCAGTGATTTGAAGGAAGGTTTACTGATCAGTGGGGAAAACATGGGGTATTTCTTATATCTACGGTCAAACAAATATTAAAAACAACCACTTTTATAAATGTGCATTGTGTGTCAAATATAAATGCAGTCTTTCTTGCAATCCACGACTACTCAATGATTGATAAGACTAAACCTAATATCGTTGAACTTTCACTGAAAAATCATTATAGACTTTGGCCCCTTCATTATGATTCAAGTCAGTATTAGCAATGCACATAATTGTAAGGCAATAGGAGAAAATATTCAACAAGGACACCCTCACATTTTTTGGTCTAGTTGTTTGGTGCACACAATGAACTTGTACAACAAAGGGAAGAATATAAAAAAAAAAAAAAAAATCATCCCCACTTATAGTGTTATCCACCAAGTGTTTCACACTTGGTTTAAATTGCAATTGCTTAAGTTTGCAAGGACAAGAAATGGTTGTTATTACCTCACCTTAAAACAACTATTGTAAGTATGAAGGGCATGGCTAATATGGTGGCGGATAAGCCATTTAAGTGATTGACGCCACATGTTCCAATAGAGAACATTCTTATCATATGTGAGAAACCTTTCTTGATGGTCAATTTTGGTCATTGGTTAGGTATGTTCTATAGTTCACCAAGCCAATTTATAATATGATTCATGGTGCAAATACAGATCTATGAGTCATTAGCAAGATGTATGAGCAATGGACATCCTATTAGGCTAGATTAAGGATATTGTTGACGCTAGATATGCAAACTTGTATGACATTATTCATAAAGAGGTGGAAAAATGTGGGAAAAGCAAAATATTCCACGCCATGCCCTATCATATACCCTTACACCAAATATATCATTCTACATCACTTTTGGAAGCACCAATGCCCAACGATGGGGTGAGGGAAGACCACACATGGATTCAAAGGCTCAAACTGGAGAAACTAGTCCTTGACAAGGGTCAGTGTGATTTTATCCAACAGCAATGGAGCAAATACATCAATGGCTGTAGAGTCTTTAGTTCTACCCATGCAATCAGCAATCCAGATTAGATGATTCCTTTCCAGAGGTGGAACATGCATCATAGTTCTTTCGTATAGCTGCAGCATTTGGTAGTAAGGTTGTGAACACTTCTTCAACAAGGAGGTGTTGAAGCACCTACAGCGTCATCCATAGTGTGAACACAAAAATGTTTGAATGTAGATCAGGTAAAAAATTGGTTATGTGTACTACAAGTTGAGGATGTTGTCCCATAATTGTGAAGAGGCAAATACAGATCAAATACATAAGACTCGGGACAAATTCCGATGGAGCAATGGTTTTGGAGCACTTAGAGAATGATCCTTTATTTCAAGGCCTTAGAGTAAAGTGTGTTCAGACACTACGACTCCAGCAGCTTGTGCTTTAAGTTTAGCTTCAAAACCTCCACAGTTGCAGGGGAGTCATGTAGCTTGTGGTGGTACCTAAATTTTAGACCATGGCAATTGAAAGTACAAGTTTCTCATGGCCAGAGGAAGGAAAAGTAGATTGTAGATTAGAACAATTGTTTTTATTTTTACATTTCTCTACCTGTCATAGATTTCATCTCAATTTAGTGTAGGGATCAGTTTCTAACATCTATTTTGTAAATTAGGCATATGGCCTAATCTGTAAACATAACTGTTTGTTCATGGGGCCACTTTCATTTCAGAAATTCAGATGCTACTTCCTATAATCAGGGGTAAAAATTTATAAGTCTGTCACTGCCACATGTTTGATATAATTGATACTAAATGGTTCACACTCTAATGATTAATCCGTAAACTGCCGTGGATATTCCACTGGACAGTTTGTCACAACAAATCTATTTAGTATAATGAAAATCCAAAATCTACAGTATGAGGGTTAATTTTTCCTTAGATATCTAGATTCATCAATTATTGTACTAAAGCTTATGCATGCAATATATAAAATACAGAAAAAAAAAAGAACAGACACCAATACAATCACTCACAACCCTAATAACACATGATATAACCTAGGAAACCCTTACGAGAGAACCCAGCTAGAAGGTGAGGCTGCTCTGCTACAGTACACAAACCCTCTATGTTTGCTCTCTCTCTATCCACTCTCAACTACTCTTCTCATCTATAGAATAAAATGCACTCAAATAAAATGGAACCCCTTTTCCTCCTAGTGACCCGGTTATAACACAGTCAAATAGCCAACTAGGGGTTAAATTTGACCCATTCAACCCTCAATATGAATTACAGCTCAGCCCTTCTAGAGTCTTCTTCATAGTACCCACGTGGCTAGCCCCTTTTCCATGAGTAACAGGGACTGATGTGGCATCTTCTCAAATTATGGCGGTCAATTTCAATAGGTCAACTTCCAAGAGGCATAACGTTCTCATAAGAGCTCCAATTGAGGTGATTCTTGCATCATTGGAATCTAGGTCCATAGTAAGATTGGGACCCCAAAAAGTGATCATTTAAAGCCTCAAAATGGCTCCTACGGTTTTTCACCCAAATTTTTCCAAACTAGGAACACCATTAAAAATGACCCTGCACGCTGATTCCTCCAAATTTTCCACTCTAAAAGCATCGAGATGGATGACAAATAATATATTGATCTAATCCTGATCAGTGACATTTGCAACTTGTAATAATACATAGTTAATCTACATGTAGCACAAATATGTATGTTTTCATGTTTTCTGTAACTAGTTTGGCATTATATGTGTTTTTTAAAATATATATATCAAACACTCTTGAGTTTTGTTAGGGAATGACACTCCTGTTCCATGCTTCTCACCACACTCTGAATCCAACATATGTGATGCATTGGTGTTGTAAATCAAATTAGACTCACATCATGGTAATTGGTGTTTGATTTTTCTTTTCTTTGCGTTGTTTAAACATCTTTTATCCAAATGCCACTATAGCCAAACAAACATCAAAGAAACAATGTTTCCATACTGCTTCTTAGAGAAACAGCGCCTCAGGATACCATTTTTGGTGACAGTTTTAGAGTGTGGCTGCCACCTTCCCCAATTATGTATCTACATTGTACAATCCAACATAAGTCTCCTGGATTGCTAATCCATCTTTAATGAAAATGAGATCCCTCAGCACAAATCGTTCTATGGTCATTGCACTACCCAGATTGCTTCTTTATTTTTTCTTGATATCAGATTGATTTGCTTTGCTTCCTTGTTTAATTGCCCATTCAGCCACCACATAAATTCACAAAAACTCATACAAATTTTCATTATTCCTCACACTGTCCAGCCTAGATTCCTGTGGCAAAAAGCTAATATTTAAGATATTGATTTCATAACCACAGAACAGTTTAACGAAGGAACATTACAGTAAACGAACAAAGAAACGGCCAGACATTGCCTCATTAAGGACTGAAACATTTTTGCTAAGTTACCCGGATTCGGATCCGGATCCGGATTCAGATATGCCAGTTTTTTGAAAAACCAGGATCCGGAAACGGCAAGTACAGGCAAATATAAATATTTAAAATTAAATTTATATAAATATAAAATAAAAACTAAATTTCTATAAATATAAAAATAAAAAAACCTGTGCTAATTTTTTAATATATAATTTTTACATCCAATAAATAATTATATAAAATAATTTCAGACTAATATATCATTTATAATATTAATTAAATTTATATAAAAATGAAAACGATATGTGAATTTTTAAATATATAACTTCAATATAATACTTTAAAAATAATTATTAATTTAATTATCTTAGGATTAATGTATTATTTATAAATATTTAAACATTAATTATTAGTTATAATATTTATATTAAACAAATTATCCAGAAAACTTACTTTTTAAACTTGAAAAAAATCTTTAAAATTGATTAAAATAAAAAGTTATTTTTAAACTTTAAAATATCAAAATAAAAAATTATTTTTAAACTTTAAAATATCCAAATAAAATGAGTAGATTATAATGTTCACATCACTGCATTAAGCTTTATAATTTAAAGCTTATAATATGATTTTAAAAATAATAAATTACGGCAGCCAACTCCCCAGATTAGTTACTTTTTCAACTTTAAAACATCCAAATAAAAATGGGTGGATTATAATGTTCACCCCACTCCATTAAAGTTTATAATTTAAAGCTTATAATATGGTCATAAAAATAATAAATTACGGCGGCCAACTCCCTAGATTATTTTGGTAGACGTTGATTCATTACTTCATTGACGTAGATTCATTATATTCCCGGACGCTGGTTTATTATTTTATTGGACGCTGATTCATTATATTCCCGGATGCTGATTTATTATTTTAGCAGACGCTGATTAGTTCATTGACTAGCCAATGGACAGTTGGATTTCCGGTTTTGGAATTTTGCGCCGGCATTTACCAAATATTTTTGCATTGACGTTGACTGTTTTTACTCTCAGAAAGAAGCTGGGCGGATCTCTGGGGATCCGGATCACAATCCGTCTCCGATCCGTGGATTCAGCCATTAGACCTGACGGATCCGGTAACATAGCATTTTTGTTTCATTGCATTCAAGAAGATTGCTTGACAGGACACTGGGAGACCTTTATATAACAATACTGGGCTCAAACAATCTTTCTAGCATTCTGCTTACTACTCCCATACATCAACCATACCTCTAATTATCAACTAATTACCAATCATAACTACTAATCAATAGCACTTGGTCTATCTATCTTTACATGAAATACAATTGCTCTAATATTAACATCCAATAGAAATGCCACGAGCCAACAATAAATAGGGCAGCACAATGGTGCTGTCTTGTTAGAAATGCACCCAAGTACAGTTATCAACCAATGTGCTAGTCTCAGTGGCTTTGTCCCTGTGGAGCTGCATCAAATAATTGATAATGAATGACTCAAAAGAACAATTTTTTCATACAAACAGCAGTGTACTTCTATGCAAATGGCAAAATCAAAAAAATACAATGTTTTGACCTATTTCACTACAGTCCAAGTCCAATGATAGCTTGATATTTTGTGTCAAATAATTAGATCGACCAAATCTATTTTAAAAAATTTATCTCGCAGGTCAACTGTCATTAGAAAATAATGGTTACACTACTGAATTCACCTCCAGACCATCCTATATTGTATAAATTTGCAGTTTAAAATTAGTTTCTGAATCGCACCTTTTCGTCTCTCAACATCCATGAGCTGTGTAAGAGCAGTTCCACCAACTAGCCAATCTTCTACTGGTGCTGCCAAATTGCCAACCTGCAAAACAAGGCTAACGCTAGCATCATGCAAATAATGCAATAAAAAAATAGCAATAAAACATGTAGCTAAAACCCAATAAGTGAATGAGTATGATAAACAACCACTGCTGATAAATTCTCACACCAATGATTTTCCAAAACCGGTTAGTCTGGAAAATCTTGTCGAAACCAGACTGGAGTCTCGACTAGTGGAAATATACAAAGCAGCTTTACAAAATTTCAATGGTTAGTACAGAGGCTGCAATTTCAAACTATAACGTCACTTGGGCAGCAATTTTTGCAAGGGACACAGCTTGGGAAACAGATTTAGCATCAGAGAATCTATCACACAATATGGGAACCCATTCCGGAGACTAAGCTGGAGAGAAAATAAAACCCAAACAGCAAATTGCTTTGCAAGGGAAGCAGATTTGCAGAAAATCATTGGTGTGCACACTTCACAGAGCCCACATTTTCAAACAATAAGTTCACTTGCGCAGCAATTTTTGCAAGGGATGAGGATTGGGAAACAGATTTGGCATCAGGTACAGTGAGGTCGAAGGAAGATTTTCCAGATCCAGTGTGTGAAAATTCGGAAACCTGAATCCTATTGCAGCAACTGGAAATAATTCCCCTAATTGTTAAATTAATTTCAACGATTTATTTACTGTTTGCTACAGCAAATACTGAATCAATCACACTACAATCTACACAAATAAACTGCGGAAGAAATAAATGCTAGAAGAAATACTAGCACACACATAAAACAACACAGTTCTTTTCGGACCAATGTCCCCGGAAAAAGCCAACTTGGGAAAACCGGTGCAACAGATGAGGGTTTTATTATTAATGTTCAACAGCAATTCAGATTACAATAATTTAGATGCCCCGCTGGCAACCTAATCTGAAGAAAACACTGGCAAAAATATTGTGAGAATTTTCTCTCACCCCACAGCTATTTTCATCCTCCGAAATAGCTTCCCTGACCTCTGCGCCAGCCTCTACGCAGTCCCTATGCTGACCCTCTAAAGATTTTGGCCTTCCTTCCTTCGACTCTTCCAAGAACTAATAATTTCCTCCTAGAATGTTGTTGCTCTCCTCTTCCACCTGCTACTCACCCTGTGGCTCTATCTTCTCTGTTGCACTATTGCTACTAAGAAAATCGAATTACTGGGCAACTCAGTATCTGCGCTAGATGATCTCCATCACCACATCGACTTTCTTTTATAATCCACTGTTGGAGCACCAACGACCAAGATTAGAACTTAACCAATGGCTATGATCATTTTTGGGTCGATCCATGTGAGTTTCTAGACGATTCACGTCTTATCTCAATTAATATTGATTGATTAACCATATTCCCTAAATTTACACTTAGGAAATATTTAAAAATCGGTTAATAATCTAATTGAGACACTTCTAGGCAGGATTTCCAAAACAATTTCTGGGTTTTGGAGATCTCATGTATTCTAGCCTCTCCAAAAGAATTTGTGGCTAAAACACACCCGATGCTACAAAAACTAACACTCCATCTTAGCGAGGAATGTGTTCTAGTGTTGTTGCTTCCTGTAGTAACACTCTGTCTCTGCATCATCTCCTTTTACGCTATTGATGTCTAGTTGCTACTGACCCTGCCATACTGTGCCAACATTGCAACTCCTCATTAGTTGTTGCTGCAACTGCAACATCCAAAATAGCATGTCCCTGCTATTGAAACGGATTCTCCACCATACACATTTCTTCTCTGAAATAGACGAACTTAGCTCTCCCTAGAACTTTCGTGAGTATATCTGCAACCTACTCTTCTGTGGGAACATATTGTAGTTGGATTGCTCCTCACTGTACACAATCTCTGATGAAGTGACACCGAATATCGATGTGCTTCGACCTGTCATGAAACACTAGATTCTCATAGAGCTTTATGCAACTTTGCTTATCACAATAGACACGAGTCGCCTTCATCCTCTGCCTAAACAAGCTTACTAGCAGCGTCTGAAGCCATATAGCTTAACATGTAGCTATGCTGGCTACCATATACTCTGCTTCTGCAGAGCTTAGTGCTACTAACTTCTGCTTACTGCTACACCAAGAAACCATCCATGATCCAACACTGAAGCAGTACCCGAAGGTACTTTTCCTGTCCACTGAATTGCCTACCCAATCTGCATCTATGTACCCACAAAGTCTGACGTCATCCTCTCGAGTATATTTCAACCCATACTCGACTATACCCCAAATGTACCTCAGAATATGCCTCGTTGCTACCCAATGTATCCTTTTTGGTTCCACCATGAACTGACTAAGGGTATTGACTGTGAAGCAAATATCTGGCATAGTGTTGACCAAATACATGAGAGACCCAATGAGTTGTCTATACAAGGTGGGTTCGAAATCCTTGTCAACTGATGCATCTATCTTCTTCCAGTTAGTAATCATGGGTAGATATGGGTCTGCAATCCTGCATTCTGAACCTCTTCAAAATATGTGTAGCATATCTTCATTACCCAAGGAAGATCTCCCCATCCTTCTACCACACCTCCAATCCTAGGAAATAGTGCATCAACCCCAAATCCTTCAAGTCAAATTCTGCTGCCAGGTTCCTCTTGCAATCCTCTATGAGCCCTAATGATCATGTCAAGAATAGATCATCCACATACAAAACTAGAATGAGGGGCTCATCCTCTACCATCAAATAGTAAAGGTTGGGATCTACGTCACTCTTGACAAACCCCATCTGCTGCAAGTAGGTGTTAATTCTACCATACCATGCCCTGGGAACCTTCTTCAATTTGCACACATGCGTGTGCCTCTCCTGAGTCTCAAAGCCCTCTGGTTGTTCTATGTACACTTCCTACTCTATCACTCTGTTCAAGAAGGTTGTCTTGATGTCCATCTAGTGAATCTGCCATCCCATCTGAGCTGCTAGAGATATAATTGACCGGATAGAAGTGTATATGGGAACTAGGGCAAAAGCTTCCTCATAATCTATCCCTTCCTTTTGTGCATACCCCTTTTCCACGAACCTACCCTTGTCCTTTTCCACACTGTCGTTTGCCACATATTTGATCTTGTAAATCCACCTCGAACCTACAACTGATCTGTCTTTTGGCTTGGGCACTACCTCCCAAACATCATTCGTCATGATAGAGTTGTACTCTTCTACCATGGCATCTATCCAGACCTAATGTTGTATAGCCTCCTGAAAGCTGGAAGGTTCTGCAACCTAAGCTACCAATGCTTGGTACCTGTCAGGTTGTCTGCATTATCTCTTGCTCGTCCTAGGAGTTCCAATAAACTCTTCTACATCTCTTAATTTCTAACGAACCTCTCTGCTGGCTCAACCACTAGTCATGGGAGGTTCTACCAGCTCCTCCTCCTCCTGTCTTTGCTGCTCCATCTACTGAGAACTCCTTGGATTTCCTGCACCTGAGGAAATACTGATATTGGTCACAGTACTTGACCCTTATAACTATCCTCCTGCTTGTCCCACTGGTTGCCCCTGCTGCTAGACTAAAGGAGCTTATGCTCGCTGATTCTGATCACCTGCAAACATCTCACTAGACCTCCTGAAAGCTTGGTCCTCCATGAACTTCACGCCTCGCCTTACTACTATCTTCCTACTGCTAGAAATGTAGATTATGAATGCCTTTGAGGTTTCACTATACCCAATGAAAAACCATTTCTCTACAGTCTGATCCAGTTTGTTCCTTTTATCATCTGACATGTGACAATAAGCAACGCTGCCAAAAATTCTGAGGTGGCTAACTTCTGGCTTCTTCCCTGTGAAGACTCCTTCTGGCGTTTTCTTCCCCAATGCTCTATGAGGAGTCTTGTTCTGAATATACATTATAGCGTTACATGCTTCTACCCATAGAAATCTGGGTAGATCCTAGTCATATAGCATAGCCTTTGCAACTCCAACAACGGTTATGTTTTTCCGCTCCACTACACCATTCTGCTATGGATTATATGGAGTTGTCCATTCTCTCTTGACGAATTCCTTTGCACAGAAAACTGTGAAGTCTTTTATCAATATACTCTCCACCATTATCTAAGTGAAGCACCTTGATCTTCTTCCCTATCGCATTCTCAACGAGAGCTCTAAACTCTTTGAAACAATCGAAGACCTCATCCTTTGTCTTCAAGAAGTAGATCCAGGTTTTTCTGGAATGATAATCAATAAAGGTGATGAAATATCCAGCACCGCTAAGAACTCTAGTGTACATCGGGCCACAAATATCTGAGTGTATAAGTCCTAACACACCATCAGCTCTGTTGTCACTCCTTAGAAATGTTGCCTTAGCATACTTCCCAAGTACACACCCTTTGCACACATCATCGTGTTTGGTTCCAAGTTCAAGAACACCTGTTCCAGTTTCTTTGAGCATCCCGAGTGCTGCATGATGTAAATGTCCCATTCTCCTGTGCCATATTTCATTCAACTCCTTCCCACTACTACTACTATTGCCTATCATTGCCATTGGAGAATCGATTTGTAACCGATACAACATGTTACTTCGAACTCCAACCTGTCTTACCTTTTTCCAGCTCGAGTGTTTGACATACACTTTCTTCCCTACAAAGTGAACATCATACCCCTTATCCTGTAACTGAGATACTGAAATCAGATTCATACCCAATCCTGGCACATGCAATACATCTGAAGCACTGGTGCTTGCTCCTGACTCCCCCTGAAAATCTATGGTACCTCTCACTGTTGGAGTACATTTTGTTTTGTTGCCCATAGTAATCTGGAAATCCATCTACTCCTCTTTGTAGTTAGAGAAATATTCTCTAACCCCTGTCATGTGAGTTGAAGCTCCACTGTCTATATACCAAACTCCCTGTGAAGATGATTCTACTAGGCAAGCAAATTCGTCTTCCAATCTGGAAGAAAAATCTGAAGTCTCATGAATGTTATACTAGAACAATTTTAATGTGTTATTTCTCTTTTTCTCCCAACATGGATTCTACTCTGCAACCTGCAGCAAAAACTCTCTGCGTCCTACCAGGATTCTGCTCAACGAAAAATTTAAGCTACAACTGCTCCCTCTAACTACTGGAATCACTAATCTGGGTAATTCGATTTTCCTGCCTCCCTCCAACTGAAAAATTGACTGTTGCCCTAGTAACTCGAACTGTTTGTTCTGGGCTCTGCGCATTCTCTATAGAAATTTCGTTCTGATGCTCCCTCTAAACAGCGAAATTCCTTTCTGCTTCCGAGCTTCCCAGCTGATCAATTAGGCTCAGATACCATGTGAAATTCCGGAAACCCGAATCCTATTGCAACAACTAGAAATAATTTTCCTAATTGTTAAATTAATTTTAACAATTTATTTGTTGTTTGCTACAGCGACTACTGAATCAATCACTGCAATCTACACAAATAAACTGCGGAAGAAATAAAAGCTGGAAAAAATACTAGCACACACATAAAATAACATTGTTATTTTTGGACCAATGTCCCCAAAAAAACCCAACTTGGGAAAACCAGTGCAGCAGATGAGGGTTTTATTATCAATGTACAACAGCAATTCAGAGTACAATAATTTAGATGCCCAGCTGGCAATCTAATTTGAAGAAAACACTGGCAAAAATATTGTGAGAATTTTCTCTCACCCCACGGTTATTTTCTACCTCTGAAATAGCTTTCCTGACCTCTACGCTGAGATACCTGCGTCAGCCTCTACGTAGTTCCTACGCTAGCCCTCTGAAGATTTCGGCCTTCCTTCCTTCGACTCTTCCAAGAACTGAAAATTTCCTCCTGGAATGATGTTGCTCTCCTCTTCCACATGTTACTCACCCTGTGGCTCTATCTTCTCTGTTGAATTGTTGCTACTAAGAAAATCAAACTACCTGGGCAACTGAGTATCTACACTAGATGATCTCCATCATCTAGTAAACTTTCTTTTATATTCCACTGTTGGAGCACCAACGGGCAAGATTAAAACTTAATCAATGTCTAGGATCATTTTTGGGTCGATCCATGTGAGTTTCTAGATGATTCACATCTTATCTCAATTAATACTGATTAATTAACCATATTCCCTAAGTTTAGACTTAAGAAATATTTAAAAATTGGTTAATAATCTAATTGAGACACTTCAGGGTAGAATTTCCATAAACGATTTCTGGGTTTTGGAGATCTCATGTATTCTAGCCTCTCCACAAAATTTTGTGGCTAGAATACATTCGATGCTACAAAAACTAACATCGTGAGTACTTTTCAAAGAGGCCAAGATTTTCTCCAGGAGGTTGCACAAACCCTCAAGTGAGCAGTTCAGTTTTGTTGGAGAGGAAGACGTTTTCAGTTCCAGAAGCCAAGAAGAGTTTCCAGAGTGCCAGAGAAGTATTTTCCTAGTCTGCAGCAGGCAAGACAATTAGATTGGCAATCAATTCAAGCAGCACGTGTGGCAGGCAGCTCCAGAGTAATGCAGAGCCTGTGCAGGCCAAGTTAGACAGCTAGTTTTTCAAGGTTATTCAAGTGTTGGGATTGCTTAGAGAGAGGGTAATTTCCCTCGAATAATTTTTGCCAATATTTTCTCTGCAGGATTGTCAGTTTTCAGCATCCAGATTGTACTCAGATAATTTCATTGTTGCATAGTAATTAAAACCCTCAGCTGTTGCATCGGTTTTCTCAAGTTGGGTTTTTCCGAGGACAATTGTCTAAAAATAAGTGTGTCAATTTTCATGTGTGTGTTGTTGAGAAATCTTGGGGGCAACTAGATTAGGTGATAGCTCTTCTTTGATCACTGCTTGTGATATATTTTTACTTAACTTGATTAGCTGCTCCTTTCAATGTTTATTATTAGCGTTCTCTTCATCAAGCAGCTACCAAACCATAAAGAAAAATAAGACAAGAGGACACAAAATATAAGCGATCATCTAGGGCCAAAACCTTTCCAACTGAGAGGAAAACCCACAAGAATTTTTCTCTTCTTATAGACCTTCAATTGACGAATTTCAAGGCATATGACCCTTGACCAAGACCCTCCAAGACCAAGTCAAACATTTACTGCTTTCTAACAACTTCTGCAATTTCGATCTCCAATAGATTCTTCTACAACTTCAACCTGCCCAGCAAATTTTTCTGCAACTTCAACTTGCCCAGCAAATTTTTTGCAACTTTGACCTGCCCAACAAATTCTTCTGCAGAAACCCTCACCTTTGCACGTGAGGGAAATAATGGCAGATTCTTCCTTCTTCCCTCTTCACTTGAGTTGATTTTCTCTCCTAGAGAACTCGGCTTGCAAGTGTCCTTGAAGATGCCCTAACTCGACCTCTTCTGCTGCAATAAGTGCCCTAATCCTCTCGCACATGTGGAGAAAAAAAGCCCAAATAAATCTAAAGATCTTGTCATGTTCTTCTTCCTTCATCCTTCTTCTCTTCACACCTTTCTCTCTCTTGTGATCGAACTTGTGTGAGTGAGGTGTGTGTCCAAAGTGGGGTTGAAGTCTCGATTATATATAGGTCTTCTATTGGGTCGAATTGGTCCTTTTAGGCCTACTTGTCCATGTGTGTAGACTGACTTGATCTTTGCATTATGAAAGGTCTTAGAGGGTCTTTTGACTCAAAAATATTTTTCTTTACAATATGAAACATGCCCAAATGGGTCTTTTATACATGACAATGAATCTCTTGACTTATAGACTCAATGACAAGCCTTAGAAGCTCTCAATGGGAGCTTGACCTAAAAATAAATTTCCCTTGTGCATGAAACCCATGTTTCAAGAATAACAATAATAAATTTATTTTTCTCTTTTCATTAAATACATAAAATCATAATTACATATGTCATTATGAAGACCGAACCTAGTTACATATTTCAACATATGCTAGCATATTTCTCGTTTTCCAACGCTATTATTTTCCGCAATATGTTGTGAAAATTGCAGTGTGTTTATTTTGTTGTTGCCATAGCAATAAACTGCTAATTTAATTAACAGTTAGAGGAAATAATTCCAGTTACTGCAATAGGATTTCAATAGTGAAATTGTGGGGACTTGTGCTGAGGTGATAACGGGCATTTGTCCTATGTCTGCCAATTCTAATTTTTAACAAGCTGCAAGAACTTTGGCAGCCCTGCTAGTTTGATTGGTAACAGGTCCTTCTATCTGAAATCTATATAGTAAAACATTCAGGTTTGTTTGTTTTCAACAAACAAAACATTGCAAAGCTTCTTATGCTATGTTATTTACTGTTGTTTGATTGTATATATATATATATTCAAACGACAGTAACTAAATTACAACAAAGTCAAGCAAGTTTGGAACTTAGAAATAACAATTTGCATGAACATATTCTTGCTTTGTTTATTGAAGAAAGTTATGACATGATCAAGTTATCAAAAACTAGAAGCAAAAAAATGCCTCAAATTTCTGAAACAAAAAGCTCTGGTGAACCCCATGTGACATGACTAAACTTTTCCTGTTGAAAATAAAACTAAAGGCTAGCCATATCTGTAATCCGTATATTTAGTTGTCACAAGTATGTTTCGCAGTTAAGTTCATGGATTTCATGCTAAGTAAGCAAATCAATACAAACACAAGATCAGAGCAGTAGCCAGGAAAATGAGGGAAAGGAGGCAAAACAAACCGAAGCTATAAGTCCTGTATGTCCGGCATGAAGAAGAACTCCTGCTGCATACCCCAGAGCATAGCAGTAAGTAGCATCAAAATTTGTCGGCAACCCACATCTTCCCTCATAGCTGCAAGCAACAATAGCGGATAATATAAAACAACTACATCAGTTATTAGGTTTCAATATAACTCTTGTAATAAATGCATGGAAATGGAAAACTTCTAGTTGTGTTGCATGTCATGGTGGTCTTCAAAATATACCAAATTATTAAGTTATAGATACCATATATGGTAATAAACAGATTAAAAAAATATTTACAATTTTAAAGAGAATCTGATAAACAACAAGTTTCGCAAACAAAGAAAACTGTAAAATAAGAAACGACAGTAACAAATTAAAATGGAGTATTGTCTGCTCCAAAGAAATGCAGCTGAGATTGTAAAACTGATAATTGAACTAGGAAACACACATATTATTCATATAACTGTAATACCATTGTGCAA
Organism: Pinus taeda; assembly: GCA_000404065.3. Lineage (NCBI taxonomy): Eukaryota > Viridiplantae > Streptophyta > Pinopsida > Pinales > Pinaceae > Pinus > Pinus taeda. Next base: position 80,690 of record APFE030972318.1, read on the forward strand.
TTCCACCCTCTTCATCAACTAGTTTGCTAAGCCAAGGTCATGCAACTGTAAGGTTGTAGGTTGTGATTTTCTTACGCTCAGGGTGCATTGTCCTCAAATTATCACACTCCTGGATGCATCTCCTTCAAGGATGTCAGTTCCTATCTTGCATATTACCATCTGCTTGGTCCTTATTGCAAGTTACATAATCGTTTCTAGTTTTAAAGTTTCTTTACTATCTTCATCCAGCGCTAGAAGGTTCGTCAATTGGTTTTCCTAGTTTCAAATAGAGATGGAAGATGTCACAGATTTCCCTTCTTCGGATGATTAAGTGAAATGGTATAGTCCATAAACTTATTAGATAATCTGAACTCGCCCTATTCTTGTGTGCACAACTGTAACATACACAAACTGTATCGCATTGAACTTTTAAGTTTTCATATATCATGCTGATGGACGTATAGCTTCACGGAATACATCCCAATTTGTAGTTCTCATGTAAGATAACACGACATCTTATACTGGAGCTGGCATCTTCTGTGGAAACAAAAAGTTTCCCTAAAAGCCAGGATATTACTGCTGCTAATCCTCAACAACATATTACTTCCCTGGAATAACTTTTGAGGGAGAGCTTGGCATGGCCCTGGGATTTGTGTATTATGCAAAGCACTTGAGAAGAATGTCTAACACCTATTCATGTCATGTCACTTCACAAAAAAAAATATGGTCTGCAGGGATAAAGGGATCTGGGAAGGAACATCTTTAGCAGATAATAAGATAAAATAAGATAATTATGTTTGTTGAAATTTCTAAGTTTACTTAGTTAGAAACTCTCCATGCACTTTATCTTATTTATTCCTACCTACTTGTTATTTTCCTTAACAAGTTATTTATAATGTAAACACTAAAAATAAACACTAGTGCATGCTCAACATATTACAGATCAGCAACTAAAAGAAACAAGAACAAACACACCATATGACACCATTATTTTTGGACTAATGTCCCCGGAAAAACCCAATGTGGGAAAACCGGTGCAGCTATCTGAGGGTTTTCTTATTAAGCAATATCATAGTACACTCTAGGTGCCGAAACTAGCCTACCCAACAGAGAATTTCCTTGGCAGTAATACCTCTCAGTTTCTGACAAATCTATTGGTTGAAACCCTGAATAATCCTTCCAGCATCTACTCAGCACCAATCTGTCCCAGAAACTCCAACATCTGCCCAATCTGGACTGCATAAGCCTCTCCTAGCCCAGCGTTGGCCATGCGTCAGCCCCAGGAGGTCCTGCGTCAGCTCTTTGAGCCTCTGCGTCAGCTACGCTGGCCCCTCTAGTGCTCTGCACAACACTTAGCTGCCTCTGCGTGGCCCTGCATGAGCACTGGCTGCTCCTACGTCTCTCTCTCTCTGGCTGTTCTGCTTCTCTCTCAGCACTATCTCTGCCTCTCTACTCTCTGTACTCAATGCCCCTCAGCTGCTCTCCAATCATTGATTCTATCTCTCTTAGCAAACCCCACTCTAGAGAATAGAATCACTGATCACTCTGGTGTGTTCTCCAAGTGACCCTTAAGCCTCCTCTTATACTTTTCCTGTTGACATATCAACGGCCAAGATTAAGTCCCTAATCAACAGCTAAGATTAGATCTGGCTTGATCCATGTCTTTTGGACCACTCTAACACAGATTCATATTAATACACATTAATATTTTATTTTCTCTAAGTTTAGACTTAGGGACTCCATTAAAAATATTAATTATTGTAATATCTCCTAATCTATTTAGAATCTGCCCAAACCCCTTCTGGGTATTGGAGATCTTATGTGCCCCAACCTCTCCACCAAATTTTGTGGCTAGAGCACATCCGATACTACCCCAAATCAACACTCCCTCTTAACAAGAACTGTGCTCTAGCAATACTCCTCATTAAGTATTACTCTGATCATCCAGCATCGGTACTTGTGCTGATGCTAGGCCTTCCTGCCCAACATCCTCTGCACTACAGCATCCTATACTGTTGCCCATGGTTCTACCACTGCTGCTTTTATACGACAGCTCCCCCTGCATCCGTGCTGTTGTTGGTCCTTTCTCCTAGCGCTGCATCTGCACTGCACCTCCTCTCATCATGTTGCATCGTGCTGCCCACTGCTGCACTGCAACTCAGTTACTGAGAAGTAAGTAACTGATCTCCCCACTGACCTCCCTGTTGGGCTAGAGACACCCACTGATGTTGAAGCTCCCTCTGCCGCTGACAAGTGCTCCTTCTCTGACCTCTGCGCCACTGCAACAACCCCCTGCATCTCGCATCGTTGCACACCTCTCTATGCCATCCTGCACTGGTGCAACACTCTTGTGCCTCTCACACTATTGCAACCTGCTAACCTTGCACTGTCTCAGGACTCCTGCACTGTAGCTCTCTCTACCGCTTCCTCCGCATCCATCTCTACCCACATCAACCAGTGCTGCTACTCCTCGTCGGGGCTCCCGTAGAAAGGTCTAATCCAAGAGGTTGGGTACCTCGAGGATCCTGCCCCTCATCGCCTGTAGTCCTCCTGACTACAGCTCGATGTCTCCCCACTTCCGCTCAAGTGGTGCGTGTGCACTCATGGCAGAGTCATCGTCTGTCAAAACTTCCTTCTCTACCCGTGCTGGCATTGTCTTAGTCTCGGAAGACTCCCCCTTCTTCCTTGGACACTGGGTCGCATAATGACCCAGCTCCCCACAATGGAAGCACTTAACCTTGGAGAGATCTTTCTTCTTCTGCTTTCCCTGTTTTCCCTCAGATGTTAGGGCCACATCTTTCTCCTCCTGCTTGACTTTGATCCCCTTGCTGTTGCTACCTGTCTTCGATTGCCGCATGATCTCTTCCTGGCGAAGAGCTGCCCACATCTCGTCCCGAGGTGGAAGTGTCCCTCTGCCCAATATACTCTGGACAAATACTTCCCAGTCTTCTGAGACAGCATTCAAGGTTGTCCTCACCATCAGCGCTTGATCCGGTGTCACTCCTATAGCAGTTAACTAGTCTCGGATCTCATTCAGTCCTCCGAGGAAGGTGTTAATCGATTGTCCCTTCTTCATCTAATACGACCTCATCTGATTTTCAAGCAGCATTCTTCTCTGCACAGAAGTATGCTGGTACAACTTCTTGAGAACCTCCCACATCTCAAATGTCGTTTCCTTCTCGGCTATATGTGGCACCACATGATCCTTGACCCCATCAAGGATAATGCACTTGGCCCTCACTATCGTCTCCTTGTACCTGTCATTATCACTGGGGTTGACTAGGATAGCTATTACCTTCAAGGCGAAGTTCTTGACACGATTCCTGTCAAGCATGGATAAGATTTTGGCCTTCCAGACTACGAAGTTCGATGCTCCGTCCAATCTATCGTCGTCTCTTACCCCGTGTAGTGCCATGATGCTCCTCTACTTCCCTCCTGGAAGTTCTCTGTTCGACTCCTTTGAGTCTCTACTTCCCATCTGGAAGTTCTCTTCTGGACTCCCTCTAAGTCCTGATTTCCCTCCTGGAAATCCTTCTGTCGCTTGTCGAGATGCCTCCTACTCTGATCGACTTGTGCAATTGCACTTCTGATCCAGGTTCCTTGACTAGAAACCCTCAGTAACAACTCCTCTGGCCCTGCTTTGTCAGGTATTGTTCTGACTACAGTACCTCACCAGCGCCACTCTGCAATATTCCTGCAGCCCTCTAGACCCTGGCAACTGCCTCTCTGTGAACTGGGTCAGCCCCTCTCTGCCTCACGCTGGCCCAGCATCACCCCAGATGGGTCTGCATCAGCTTTGGGATGCCTTACGTCAGCCCTCTGACCCTCTGTGTCAGCGAAGCTAGCCTCTTTGACGCTCTGCGCAGCTCTTGACTTCCTCTGTGTGGCCCTGGCTAGCTCTGCATCACACTCCTTGGCTTCTGCATTGCTAGAAATAACTTCTGTCACCTTGGGACAACTGTTTTCTATTGTTATTGCTTCGCTCGGCTGATGTCTTTTAGTCCTCCTATGATCTGCAATCACCCTCTAATACCATGTTGAAATTTCTAAGTTAACTTAATTAGAAACCCTCCATGCACTTTATCTGATTTATTCCTACCTACTTGTTATTTTTCTTAACAAGTTATTTACAATGTAAACACCGAAAATAAACACTAGTACATGCTAAACATATTACAGATCAGCAACTAAAAGAAACAAGAACAAACACACCATATGACACCATTATTTTTGGACTAATGTCCCCAGAAAAACCCAATGTGGGAAAGCCGATGCAGTTATCTTAGGGTTTTCTTATTAAGCAATATCATAGTACAATCTAGGTGCCGAAACTGGCCTACCCAACAGAGAATTTCCTTGGTAGTAATACCTTTCAGTTTCTGACAAATCTACTGGCAGCAATATCATAGTACAATCTAGGTGCCAAAACTGGCCTACCCAACAGAGAATTTCCTTGGCAGTAATACCTCTCAGTTTCTGACAAATCTACTGGCTGAAACCCCAGATAATCCTTCCGGCAGCTACTCAGCACCAATCTGTCCCAGAAACCCAGCGTCTGCCCAATCTAGACTGCGTGAACCTCTCCTAGCTCAGCGTTGGCCCTGCGTCAGCCTTTCTTGGCCTGCGTCAGCCCTAGGAGGTCTTGCGTCAACACTCTGAGCCTCTGCGTCAGCTACGCTGGCCCCTCTGGTGCTCTGCACAGCACTTAGCTGCCTCTGCGTGGCCCTGCGTGAGCACTAGTTGCTCTTGCGTCTCTCTCTCTGGTTGTTCTGCTTCTCTCCTAGCACTATCTCTGCCTCTCTGCCTCTCTGTACTCAATGCCCCTCAGCTGCTTTCCAATCACTGACTCTATCTCTCTTAGCAAACCCTGCTCTAGAGAATAGAATGACTGATCACTCTAGTGTGTTCTCCAAGTGACCCTTAAGCCTCCTCTTATACTTTTCCTGTTGCCATATCAACAGCCGAGATTAAGTCCCTAATCAACAGCTAAGATTAGATCTGGCTTGATCCATGTCTTTTGGACCACTCTAACACAGATTCACATTAATACACATTAATATTTTATTTTCCCTAAGTTGAGACTTAGGGACTCCATTAAAAATATTAATTATTTCAATATCTCCTTATCTGTTTAGAATCTGCCCAAACCCTTTCTGGGTATTGGAGATCTTATGTGCCCCAACCTCTCCACCAAATTTTGTGGCTAGAGCACATTGGATGCTACCCCAAATCAACAAATGTCCAACAAATGACTAAAAAAGAAAGCCAACAAGTCTAAAATTTTACAACCAGTGTTATAGGAACCAGACCAAAACTAATGGAACTGGCCAGTCCGACTGTTTTGGTGCCTGAACCAGTCTGACCAGTGGCACTGAACTAGAAACGGTCAGTTCAATACCAAACTGGCCGGTTCTAGGTTCTTGTATATAACCAGCCAATTTAGTACCGAACCAGCCTTTTTCACTGAACCAGCGAGTTCGGTACAAAACCAGTCAGTTTTATACAATGAAACCAAGGACCCTCCAAGCATAAAATTTCTTAAAGAAAACAATAATTTATGAAAAGAGCAGCCTAATATTCAATCCTAGGGCCCTACTAATGCTATGTAATTAATGGTGATGTTAAAATCTTAAATTTCATCCTTTTACTTAAATTTTTAACATTACCATTAATTGACTCAGGATGTTTAAGAGTGGTTTTAGCCTCATTGAGTTTCATATGGAGAAAGTAGAATTTTAGATCCCGCTCAAAATGCAGCAAACTTGACAGCTTTTAGGATTTCAGGATTGGGGGGATTGCAACATTTCCAATGAATTATGTTGTGTACGAGGGTATGGAACTAGCATTTAATCAAGAGCACCAAGCCATCCATGTACCTTGGTTTTAGTGACTTTGACTATTCAAATCCTCTATCATGACCCTAGTGATACCTAGATGTAATACCAGTAGGTGTTCTCTCTAGTTGGGAGGAGATGTCCAAAAGCATCTAGGGAGTAACTAACTGGGGGAGCCAGTCAAGAATGAATCATTCTTTCAAGATGAGACTTTCTCATCTATGATGATCTCCAAAGTTGAAGGGGCTTATATAAAACATATGGATGGGAAAAGAAGAAGAAGAAGCAGAGGCACATCCGAGACATCACGATTGAGAAATCAATACCATTTGGCTTTTACAATGGTGCGTCACAAGACAATCCTAGAATGAATGAGGTTGGCGTACTTTGCAAATCTCTGAAACACATTGGACCCAAATGTAGCTAAAGGAGTGGCACAAAAGATGCAGCTAAAGTTCAAACATTATCCAACCCGATGAGGTCAGCATTGGAGATGAAAGTAAGGGATATTCAGGCCTTTGGAGAATCAAATTAAGACATTTTTTGGGTTGAAGGTTCTCTGAAAAATAGGAATTTGGTTTTAATTGAAGCTCTCATGAGAGCCTCTGGCTCTCAAACATTCCTTTCAAACTTTCTCATTTTAAACACGTGATGAGAGATTATGTTAAATTTGGCAACTAGGGCCAAACATCACTTTGGACAGCTCTTATGAAGCAGCTGATATTTTTCTTGGATTCCTCTTTCCAAGAGGTGTAGGGTTGATCTAAAGATCATCCCATTCTGACATGTACAAATGAAGTTATGAATTTATTTTGATTATGGACAAATTGTCAAGGTCAGCCAGCCATCAAATTAGCCTCCTCCAGCGTTCAGCATTGCAGATAAATACAAGGTGCCTCCTCCTCGTTTTGGCATCTCATCTCATTCATATTTCTCTCTCATCTTGATTGGGTACGGATTTCTGGGCCTCTCTCTCCACACATGCGAAAGGAAGATGGTCTTTTCTAGCCGCTATGTTGACCAAATTTGACCAAAATTTCAGGAGGCTAACTTTGACCAGCGTTGACCCTGTTTGACTTTGGTTTTGTGATGGAGACTTCTGTTTGGGCAGGCCGTTGTTCTGTGCACAAAAACCAAGGCGGTTTGACCTCTGCGTTGACAGGCGTTGACTACCATAATTCAGGTTGTTGCGTTGACTTTTGTTGACCAGATTGACAGGTTATTTTCAAACTGTTTTGGGCTGCATTATCTTGTTGTTGAAGGCCGAGTTGACCGAGTTGTTTTGGAGGTCAATTTCAGCCCTGTTGACCAGCGTTGACTTTCTAGTTAAGGCTTTTTGTTTCTGTTGTTTTGACTGATCAGTTTGGGCAAATGAATATTGTAAATTGCACTCTCTCTCTCTCTCTCTCTGCTATACTTTTGAAGAATTATAAGAAGAATTGATAAAGGATTTCCCCATATTGGGGTTTTGTCCCTAGCTGGTGCCATATCTTGTGTCCTCTTGTGTTGGCTTGTCTTCTACTGTTATTGTTTATGTTCTATCTGCATTTTACTATCATGTTGATGTGATTGCTATATTGGATATGATATTGGGCTAATAAAGAAAATTGAAGTAAAATTGCTCTAAGCATAGAACATGTCATTGTTATCCTAAAATTCATATGGTATTAGAGCTGAGGTGAAGACAAAATCCAAGCAAGAGTGAGAAGAGCAATGACCAAGAGGAGCAATCACTGATCAAAGATAAGATTCAATGGCTTCCACATCCTACTTCAAGTCTGATGATAAGCTTCATGATAAGTCTGATTATCATGCATGGAAGATGTCTCTTGATTTGACATTAGAAGAACAAGATGTGATGGATTATGTGCAGGGGAGGATTTCAGAACCTCCTAATGCACAAGCTGCTGCTAAAACCAAATACGAGAAAGGTGAAGTCAAAGCCAAAAAGATCATCAGGGATTCTATTAATAAGCATTTAGTTGCTTACATTTCCAATTTGAAAACATCAAAGGAGATATATGACAGGTTGGTTGGCATGTTCAAATCTAGCAATGCAAATCAAATTCTTTTCCTCAAGAACACGCTAAAGGATATAAAGAAGGGAAAAGGTGAGGATATTCAATCCTACTTCTTGAGGATTACTGAGATCAAAAATGATCTTCTTTCGATTGGTGAAGCTATCACTGACAAGGAGCTCACTCTCATTGCCCTTGGAGGTCTTCCTCCCGAATGGCATGTGTTCAACACTACTATTCTCAATAACGAAAGAATTCCAGGTTTTGAAGAAAATTTGACTAGATACTCTCAAGAAGAAACAAGATTGATGGAATTGGAGATGCCTTCGAATAGGAATAATCCTACCGCATTCTTCGCTCATGCCAAGAAGAAGAACAATGCAGGTTCAAAGAAGCAAAATCAAGGAAGACAAGGATTCAAAATTGGAAGGGAAGATGTTTCGTTTGCAACAAGTTTGGTCACTATGGCAGGGAGTGTCCAAATAGAAGGGACACATCTCATGATGATGATCACAATCATTCCAGGTGCAACATCAACAAACAAAGGAATGGCAGGTTTAACAACAAAGGGAAAAGGAATGCTTCCGCTACTCAGCTTGGAAATGATCGAGCTTCTAAAAGAACAAGAAACTCCAGGTATGATGAGTCTAATGTTGTAAATTCTATGCAAAAGGAATTTTATCTTATTTTTGCCCTCTCGACTGCCTCTCCTCCAGATACTTTGGGAAATTGGTTGATTGATACTGGTGCCTCAAGGCACTTCACCGGGTACATAGAAGCTCTTTCAAACCTGATAGAGAAGGATATAAATTTGGAAATTATCCTTGGAGACAATGCCACCTATCCCGCGAAAGGAGTTGGGAATGTTACCCTTCAATTGAATCAAGGTAACATCGTTCATCTTCAAGAAGTATTATATGTAACTAATTTAAAGAAGAATCTTGTGTCTATCTCGGCGATGGAAGACAAAGGATTCAAGGTGGCATTCATTGATGGAAATGTACATGTATGGAAAATAAATTTCAAAGAAGCATTTACTCTTGGATTCAGGGTTGATAGTTTATATCAAGTTGGAGGAAGTCCACTGGAAGCCATGTCTTGCGACACATCTCTTCAATCCGAACTATGGCATCGGAGGTTTGCTTATCTTCAGTATAAGGCTCTACCCGATGCAAGGAAGATGGTTACAAGTATGCCCGAATTCAAAATAGAGCATGAAGGTGTATGTCAGGGATGTGTCGAGCGAAAACATACAAGGGGGCCATTCCCCTCAAGTGATAGCAAGACCACATACATTTTGCAATTGGTTCATTATGATCTATCTGGTATCTTGCCTATGACATCATTAGAATGATATTTATATTATGTTGTCTTTGTGGGTGACTTCTCTCGCAAAACTTGGATATATTTCTTGAAGAAGAAGGACAAAATATTCTCATGTTTTTGTGCCTTCAAAGCCTTGGTGAAAAATCAAACATAGAAGAAGATCAAGATATTGAGGACCGATAATGGAACCGAGTATGAGTCAAATGAATTCAATGACTATTGCAGGGAAGTTGGCATTAAGAGGGAGACTACTACTGCATATACTCCTAAGCAAAATGGTGTTGCTAAAAGGAAGAACCGTTCTATCATAGAAGCCACTCATGCCATGCTTCATGATCAAAGCCTTCCAAAGTTTTTATGGGCCGAAACCGCAAACACCACCGTGTATGTTCAAAATAGATGCCCTCATCAAGTGTTAGACTCCAAGACTCCCAAAGAAGTTTTCACCAGTAAGAAACCTAATGTTTCTCACTTGAGAATTTTTTGTAGCCCCATATATTTTCATGTGCCGAAAGAAAAGAGAAGCAAATTGGATTCTTCTGGGAAGAAAGGAACATTTGTGGGCTACAGTGAAACTTCTAAGGCATATAGAATCTATGTGCCTGGTCAAAGAGAATTGGAGATAAGTCATGATGTCACTATCGATGAGGATGTTGCCCTTGGGAATATTAGTAACCTTCCTCTTCCAAGGAAGGACAAAGAAGCAAATTCCAGAAAGTGGGGAGAATCCCAGAATGAGGAGATGCCCGATGTTGAAGGACCAATGGATCCCATTGATCCATCCCCTCATGAGCCCTCCTCCTCGAAAAGGAGACCCTCATGGCTTATGGAGATTCTCGAAGATGCCGAGAGACATGTTGCACCTAGGGGGACATTTCGTGAAAGTAAGAAGCCGAATATGTACCAAGGATACTTAACTACTATGAGCACCATTATTCAGTCTGAACCTTGCTCATTCGAAGAAGTTGTGAAGCAAAGTATGGAAGGATGCTATGAACGAAGAGTACGAGTCAATTATGATGAATGAGGTCGAGATGTGGTCCCTAGACTCGAGGACAAATCTGTTGTCACCTCTAAATGGCTCTACAAGATCAAGCATGTTGTTGATGGAAGTGTTGAGAAGTTCAAGGTCGGATTTGGTTCTTGAGCCTTCTCTCAAAAGGAAGGTGTAGATTATGATGAGATATTTGCACTTGTTTCTCGCTACACCACCATTCGTTCGATTATAGCCCTTGCTACCTCGCAAGGATGGAATTTACACCAGATGGATGTCAAGACTGTCTTCTTGCATGGTTCACTTAAGGAGGAAGTCTATGTGGAAAAACCTGAGGGGTTTGAAATTCAAGATCGTCAAACACATGTATGCAGGTTGAAGAAAGCCCTCTATGGGTTGAAGCAAGCACCCTGGGCTTGGTATGAGAGGATAAATAGCTATCTGATGAAGCTGGGATTTACAAGAAGTGAATTTGATCCGAACCTTTACTTTAAGGTTGAGAATGATAAACCTCTCATATTGGTACTCTATGTGGACGATCTCTTTCTAACAAGCGCAGACCCTCTTATTCATCAATGTAAGAGCGAGTTGGCTTCTGAATTCGAGATGAAGGACCTAGGGCTGATGCATTACTTCCTAGGGTTGGAGGTTTGGCAAAAGCCAAGCGAGATTTTCCTTTTTCAAGGAAAATATATTGTGAAGATTCTTGAAAGATTTGGGATGGTGGACTGCAAGTCCGTGACTACTCCGATGGAACTTAACTTCAAGAAGTTATGCAAAAGTGTTGTTGGGCCCGATTTGGGAAATCCTTCTAAGTATCATCAACTCATGGGAGCCCTGATGTTCTTGGTGAACTCCCGTCCGGACATATGTTTTGTAGTGAATACATTTAGCCAATTATGGTCGAGCCTCATCACATACGTTGGATTGCTGCCAAGAATCTCTTGAGATATCTTCGGGGCACAATCACTTGTGGACTGAGATACACTGTCGGGAATGTGAGGCTCCATGGTTACCCTGATGCAGACTGGGCTAGCAGTGTAGTGGATCGCAAAAGCACATCATGATGTTGCTTCTCTCTAGGTTATACTTCAATATCATGGATGAGCAGGAAGCAGAAGTCAGTTGCTTTAAGCACTGCTGAGGCTGAATACATTGCTGCTAGTTTGGCCTCCTGTGAAGCTGTCTGGTTGAGGAAGCTCTTTAGTGCGTTGTTTGGACATGTGTTGGATACCACCGTGATCTTCTATGACAACCAAAGTGGGATTCGTCTTTCTGAGAATCTCGTGTTTCATGATCACTCCAAGCATATTGATATCAGGTACACTTTATCCCGGATATGGTACAGTGGAGAGCAATAAGGCTCCATCATATTGGGACCAATGAGCAAGTCGTTGATATTCTTACGAAGCCCCTCGAGAAGGTCAAATTTTTAACCTTCCGTGAACGACTTGTAGTCGTGGAGAGACCCTCTTATGAGGGTCCTGTATGAGATAGATAGTGAGCACTAGGAGCTCCGGGGGGCTTGGGGTACTTCTTGGAGCGATGAGTGATCATAGGGAAACTCACCCTCCCCTAGTAGCACGCTGTGTACAGGGTGAATGGTTCACCTTCCCCTGTGACAACCCATGGTGGCATATGCATAGGCTAAGTGGTTCACCCTCCCCTATGGCATATGAGCAGGATGAATGGTTCACCTTCTCCCGTCGACACATCCTACCCATGCAGTCCGGGACTCATGGGAAGTACTTCTCAACTGGCCAATGAGTAGGGAAATGAAGATAGGGACCATAGTACTATCGATGGACGCATCGTGTACTACCGTACTCCCTATGCTACGATGTTGATATTGATCTGGGATCAATGGAAACTGACTACGGGTCAATTAAGAGTGGTATGACACACTCTTTGTTGTTAGAGACTGACTTCAGGTCAGTGGAGAATGGTATGATACATTCTCGATCATTTTTTGTTTCTTCATGGTTCAACAGAGCAGAGTATTGCAATGACAGGGATGGTACAGATTGTCAAACAATTTGGCAGTTGATGTTCTCCCTAGTTGAGAGGGAGTGTTAAATTTGACAACTAGGGCCAAACATCACTTTCGACAGCACTTATGAAGCAGCTGATATTTTTCTTGGATTCCTCTTTCCGAAGGTGTAGGATTGATCTAAAGATCATCCCATTCTGACATGTACAAATGAAGTTATGAATTTATTTTGATTATGGACAAATTGTCAAGGTCGGCCAGCCATCAAATTAGCCTCCTCTAGCCTTCAACGTTGCATATAAACACAAGGTGCCTCCTCATTTTGGCATCTCATCTCATTCATCTTTCTCTCTCATCTTGATTGGGTACGGATTTCTAGGCCTCTCTCTCTCCACATGTGCGAAAGGAAGATTGTCTTTTCTAGCTGCTGCGTTGACTAGATTTGACCAAAATTTCAAGAGGCTGAGTTTGACCAGGGTTGACCCTGTTTGACTTTGGTTTTGTGAGGGAGAATTATGTTTGGGCAGGCCGTTGTTTTAGGCACAAAAACCGAAGCAATTTGACCCCTATGTTGACCGGCATTGACTGCCCTAATTCATGTTGCGTTGACTTTTGTTGACCAGATTTGACTAGTTATTTTCGGACTATTTTGGGCTACATTATCTTGTTGTTGGAGGTCAAGTTGACCAAGTTTGACCAAGCTGTTTTGGAGGTCAATTTCAGCGTTGTTGACCAACGTTGACTTTCTGGTTAGGGCTTTTTGTTTTTGTTGTTTTGACTTATCAGTTTGGGCAAGTGAATATTGTAAATTGTACTCTCTCTCTGTTGAACTTTTGAAGAATTATAAGAAGAATTGATCAAGGGTTTCCCCACATTGGGGTTTGTCCCTGGCTGGTGCCATATCTTGTGTCCTCTTGTGTTGGCTTGTCTTCTACTGTTATTGTTTATGTTCTATCTGCATTTTACTATCATGTTGATGTGATTGCTATACTGGATATGATATTGGGCTAATAATGAAAATTGAAGTAAAATTGCTTTAAGCATAGAACATACCAACCAAATAGAAAACAGACATATCAAACAAGCTTGTAGAAGATAGGAAGGATCCTTGCAGGTGACTCATTTTTCAATGGGATAGAGGAGGTACTCCCTCCTAGGCATTTATTTGATTACTGTTAAATACACTCAGTTGTTTGTATCTTGTGATAGGGGGATGTATTGTTGACCATGGAGAAAGTTTATTGCATATACTCGGAACTCGCCTTGAGATAAGTTCCCTATTTTCGTGTTTTATGTGTATGGAAGGACAAAAGCATTTATGTAAATATTTATTTAGACAATTGCTTCAGCTATTCATTGTTCTTTTTCAATATACCCAAATCTGGGCAAGCTATTAAGGTATGTTTCTTTTATATTTTAATTGATTCAAATGTCTTTATGCACTTGGTTAGGACCTCCATTGTTTACTCAATTATTTCCTCAAAAGGATAAAATAATTTGAAAAAGATTGGTTTCACAAACCCCATTAATTTTCTCTAATATCATTTTTTACTACAGCCTCGATAATATCATTGCAACACTCTCTTGAGTTTCTACCTTTAAAGACAAATTAGAACAGCCTATGCACAATTGACGTTATCAATGACCATTTGTCGATCATATTGAATAAACTTTCTGACGCTTTTCTTTGTTAGGTTTTTCATGTTAGGTTTTCCTAACACTGAATTCATAGCAGATTAGCGAACTACTGATAAATGGCACAACTAGGTTCATTAACACAATAAATTCATGACAAAACAAATTATACCCAATCATAGTTATTTATTAACTTTCAAAACTTACTTGGGCTCCCGTCTTGGGAAAATCGTGCAATTGAAAAATATTACAGATACAGAAAAATCTTGGATCAAATCCACCAGATCAGGCCCTAAATCGGTGCTTGATCCCCATGGCTGATCTGGATCTCCACACTCTCTTTTTGCACTCCCTCCGACCCAGCACACTAGAGTATCACACTCTTCAGTGAGATGTCTCTCTCAATCTTGTGTTGTTGTGTGGTGTGTCTTCTGCCTCTCCTTAGCCTTGCTTTTATAACTTTGAATTGGCTAAATCCCTAACCCCAGTCTCCAAAGTGATTAATGGTTGAAATTTGATCTTGCCTCACTTGAAAGAAAGTGCAAAGATTAAAACATAATCATTAAAGTAATTATTTACTTTTCCTAAGTTTACTTTAATTCAATTAGCCAACATAATAATTATGTGCTTTCCTAAGTTATACTTAGGCTAAGTTGCAAATGCAACTTGCTCACACTAGAGCAAGTGTCCTAAGGAGATCTATGGGTGACTTCTGCACACCTAGACACTTAGGTCTGTGCAGAAGTACCTGCCCAGGCTACAATCACCAACATTTCAATCCTCCCAAATATTTGTAAGTTACTTGTACTACAGTACTTCATATCCACAAGACAAGAAAGGCTTCTTTGGTACCACCTGTAGTTGCTCCTAGAAGAAACCTACATACGAAAACAGAATGTACAGCAATAAAGTAAGATAATCAACAAAAGAAAGCTTTTAAATCCACAAAAGTGATTTGGAAAGCTTAGTTTTTGAATAAACAAGGGATCTAACAAAATCAGAAATCAAAGCAAAAGTAGACTTTGGTGTTTCACCTTTCAAAAAAGACCCAGAAAAATAGTAGATAAAAAGTTAAAACATGAAAACTGACAAAATAATTATGCTTCTCCAGTTGAGAGTTGAAAAAAATAACCAATTATAACTCGCATGACATCCTCTCTTTCAGATACTGTCAAGGCTGAAAAACAGTTAAATTGGAGTATAGAAGTTTGGGCCCCAAAAAAATAATCAAATTTAAAAGAATTGTGTTCACGAGATGTGCTTAATTTTATGCCAACCTTTAAAAGCCTGCAGCCAGAGAATTGACAAATATAAATGGTCCAGATTCATTGTTGATTGTTCATATCACAAGATCATTGACAACCCTTACAAATGGATAACCCTTGATTAATAAAGAACATCTGAAGTTGTTAGTTGTCACACAATCTCCTAGCTAAGGAGGAAGATTGAAATAGGATAATGTTAAGATTGGCAACTAGGGCCAACTTCCACCTTAGGACAGTTCATATGATGGAGATGATTATTGCATTGGGTTCCTCTTTCGGAGAGGTACAATTTTGATATAAAGATCATCTCATTCTGACAAGCAGAAATGGATTATGAATTTATTCTTCTTATGGACAAATTGTCAAGGTCGGCCTCAGTCAAATGTAGGCTCATGAAGCCCAATGGATGGGTCTCCTCACCCTCAACGAATTATATAAATAGGAGTGGCTTCCCTCATTTGGACATTTCACTCATGACACATCACATCATCTCTCTCTTCTCTTGTTTTGTTCGTACTTCTTGGAGGCAGCTTGTCTTCTTCACACATGTGGCAGGAAGCCGAGTTTTTCTGGGTCAAAACAAGCCGAAATTTCAGAGCATTGACCAAGGGGGATTTGACCAATGTTGACCTTGGTTTTTGGGCCAGAAATCCGATTTCTGTAGGCTGCATTTATTGGCACAAAAATCGAGGAGTTTGGGACAATTTGACCAGCGTTGACTTCAGGTTGGCTTCAGATTTGACTGCAGAAAATTACAGCAATGTTTCTCTCTCCTTTGACTGGGTTTGACTGAATTGTTTTGAGCTGAATTTGACTCT
The DNA here is from genome assembly GCA_000404065.3 of Pinus taeda. Taxonomy (NCBI): domain Eukaryota; kingdom Viridiplantae; phylum Streptophyta; class Pinopsida; order Pinales; family Pinaceae; genus Pinus; species Pinus taeda. The sequence continues at coordinate 96,549 of APFE030972318.1, forward strand.
ATTGGAAGGCCGAATTGGACTGTTGTTGAACAAGCTGCTTGGAGGACGTTTTGGGGCAGATTTAAATTGACCACCATTGACTTTTTGGTTAGGGCTACATTGACTGTTGATTTGGCAAATCTGTTTTGGGTTTGTACTTATGATATTTGTACTCTCTCTCTCTCTGCTAAACTATTGAAGAATAAAAAGAAGATTTGATCAAAGGGTTTCCCCACAATGGGGTTTGTCCCTGGCATCCGCCATATCTTGTGTCCTCTCGTCTTGGCTTGTCTTCTACATATGATTTTATGTTCTATCTGCATTTAATGTCAATGTTTATAAGTTAATGTGATTGCTACAGTATATAATTGGAAATTGTCATTGGGCTGCTAAAGGAACATTGAAGTAAGTTGTGCTTAAGCATAAACATATCATTGTTATCAACAATTAACATGTTATCAGAGCTCATGTGAAGACAAAGCCCAAGCAAGAGTGAAGCAAAGAAATCACTAAGAGAAGTTGTTGGACAAGGACTTGGAACTAGTCCCAATGATGACTACATCTTTCTTCAAATTCGAGGACAAGATTAAGGACAAGTCCGACTATCATGCATGGTAGATGAATTTGGATTTGACTTTGGAAGAAAATGATGCTATGGACTATGTCAAAGAAAGAATAGCCAAGCCTCCTTCAAACACATCCGCTGCTGCACAAACCAAGTACAAGAAAGGTGAGATAAAAGCTAAGAAGAACATTGTTGATTCCATTCATAAGCCTTTGGTTGCCTATATTTCTGATTTGGAAACATCTAAGGAGATGTATGAAAAGCTGGTTGGAATGTTCAAAGTGAATAATGCAAATCAAATTCTCTTGGAGAATCCATCCAATCCTACTTCATGAGGATTACCGAAATCAAGAATGATCTCCTATCTATTGGTGAAATCATTGGTGACTGAGAACTCTCTCTTATTGCACTTGGGGGCCTTACAAGAGATTGGGACGTGTTCAACACTACCATTCTCAATAATGACAGGATTCCGAGATTTGATGAACTATTGGCCAAATGCACTCAAGAAGAAATAAAGATGATGGAAAGAGACAATCCCTCCAATGGAAACAATCCTACTCCTTCTCCGCTCATTCTAAGAGAAGGAACAATGATGGTCCAAGGAATCAAGGACAAGGGTTCGAGTCGGGATTCAAAGAAGGAAGAAAAGGAAGGTGCTTCAATTGTAACAAGTTTGGCCACTTCGCTAGAGAGTGTCCTCATAAGAAGGATACTCCAAGAGATGATGACAACAATAACAACAACAACTTCAAGGGCAATGGCAATCAAAGGAACAAGAGGTTCAATAACAAAGGAAAGAGGAATGCTCCTGCTACTCAAAATGGAGGTGGTCGTCCTCCCAAGAAGTCAAGAAACTCCAGGTATGATAAAGTTAATGTTGTAAAGCAAAAAGAATTTTATCTTATTTCTGCCCTCTCCATCGCCTCTCCTCCGGATACATTAGACCATTGGTTGATTGATAGTGGTGCCTCAAGGCACTTCACTGGGTACAAAGAAACTCTCTCAAATTTGGTCGAAAAAAAGGCAAATATGGAGATCATACTTGGGGATAATGCCACTTATCCCGTGAAAGGAATTGGGACCATTACTCTTCACTTAAATCAAGGTCAAACCCTTCACCTACAAGAAGTGTTCTTTGTACCTGACTTGAAAAAGAACTTGGTTTCTATTTCTGCGATGGAAGACAAAGGTTTTAAGGTGTCATTCATTGATGGGAAGGTTCGTCTTTGGCAAAGGAATCCAAGAGATGCATTCACTCTAGGATTCAGGGTTGGAGAAAGTTTGTTGGGAACACAATGACTTGTGATGCTTCTCTTCAATCCGAATTATGGCACCGAAGATTTGTTCACCTTCATTTCAAAGCCTTACCCGATGTAAGGAATATGGTCACAAGGATGCCCGAATTCAACTTAAATCATGAAGGTGTTTGTGAGGGATGTGAAGCTGGAAAACATACAAGGGGACAATTCCCCTCAAGTGAGACTCATGTTGAAGAATGTGTAACTAGATTCGGTCTTCATTAGTATGAAATGTATTCTTGTATATATAAAATGAAAAAGAAATTATTATTATTATTATTATTGGAGCATGGGTTTCATGCTCAATTTCTTTTATTTTATAGGTCAAGCACCCATTGAGTGCTTCTAGGGTTTGTCCTAGGTATAAGAGTCATTGTCATATATGGAAGACCCTATGGGCACATTGTAATTGTAAATGAAAATTTAGTTTGTCTTGAAAATGTCAAAATACCTCCAAGATCAAGTTAGCCTACATGAGCTGTCAAGTCGGCCTAAGTGAAGAGACATGTCCACCCTTGAAGGAAGCCTATATATAAGAGGAACTCATCCTCCATTTGGATCATTCACTCACTCATCTCTTATACGAAGAAGGAAGCGACAGAAGGCTGAAAAAGGAAGTGTGAAGAAGAGAAGGACAAGGAAAGTCAAAGTGTTTGGGTCTCTCTACATTCTTCTAGAAGTGCGAAGTTAGGGTTTCTGCACTGGGAAAGTCTAAGGTTCAATTTTGGAAGAAAGAAGAGCAAGAAAGCAAGTGAATGTCTGTTAGGGTTTTCTACTAGCCCTATGACTCAAATCAAGGCAAGCAAGGTCAAGGGAAGCGCAGTTAGAGAGAGATCGAAATCTCTTAGAGAAGCAGCAGCAGTTGCAGCAGTTGTTGGGGAGTCGAATTTCGGATCCACTGGGAGGTCGAAGATATTTCAATAGGAGGTCAAGGAAGACTTGATCTTGGAGGGTATTTGTATGAGTCTAGGTCACTGTATTCGTCAATTGAAAGATCTGAAAGATAAGAAGAGATTTTACAGGTTTTCCCCTCAAGAGGAGGGGTTTCAGCGCTGGCTTGCAGCCTACATATTGTGTCATTGTTCTTATTGTTTTGGTAGTTGTTTGATGTATTGCACATTCGAATAAGAAAGATCAAAGCTAATAAGTAAAAATAAAACACAAGCAGTTATCAAGTTAAGCTAATAAGTAAAAAGAAAACACAAGCAGTTATCAAGTTAGGAGAATTAGCATATACATTGCCCTATTGAATTCTCAACATGGTATCAAAGCTTTGGTTCTCTAAGGGCATCATTAAGATCTCTTCTACAATGAAGAAGGTCATCAAAAGGATTGCATGCCATCTCAAGAAAGGCATCAAAAAGGTCTGGAGTCTCATATTCTCTTCAAGGAATCACTGATAGAAAAGGGATGAAGGACTTTTCTCTGCTCTCTCTTGGACATTCCAAGATGAAGAGATCTGGGTGATTGATAGTGTTGCATCCAAGGCACATGACTGGTCACTCCCACCAATTGAAGACCTTATCAAAAGGAAAATACGCATATTTGTGGAACTTGGAGACAACAAGAGCTATCCTGTGAAAGGCATTGGATCATCATCCATAAAGCTAGAAGATGAAAGTAACATCCACCTCAACAACATTCTGTTTGTTCCAGTTTGTAGGTTTCCTTCAAGCTTCGAAGGGAGCCCCCAACAACTCTCAAAGATAAGTATCTCATGTCTTTTCAGTTTTGGCTTCATGTACTCATTTAGTTTTGATTATATTAAATACTAATCACCTTTCTCCCTCTATGGTCTTGATTAAGAAAAACATCTACAAGAAAGAGGATCTCTCAAAACAAGGTTAGTCAAGAAACAAAGGTATGCTTTGAATACATTGAATGAAAGGATTATTCATTTGATAATCTATTACTAACTTTGTTATCACTAGTTGTATTGAATCTTAGTGATTCTTGTTTGGGTGATTCATTTCTTGATAATCCACCCACTGCACTCATATTCTCGATTGACTATGTAGCACCCTAAACAAGTCCTGGAAAACCCTAACCAAAGGGTATGCTAATATGAATGTCTGAAATCCTAAGCTAATTAGGGATATTGTGAAAAACTAGTTGAAGTCTTCATTGATGATGTCATGTTTGGGATTTTCGTATGATCGGGAAATCCTAACTTATTAGGATGGAATGATAAGGTCTAAAATCTCGGAACCTTTGAGTTTTTGGTAATGTAAGGTTTGTTGCGTTTTACATTGGAACTCTAGCTCGTTAGGGTTTGGTGGAATGTGTAAGCAAGACTCTCATATTGAAATGTTTTCCTTGGTATGAATGTGTTTGTCTGATCAAACCCTAGTGTAATCAAGATGATTGCGTGTCTAACTCTTATTGATATTTGTGAAGTTGGGTTTGACTAACACATGATATGATATATATTTGCATGATGATAAAATCTAGGCATATATATGGATATGTTCTTTTGGTTGAAGTCCTAGGTTGGACTAGGTCAAATGTATTTATGTTATTAGACATATGATATGTTGATGTATGGTTATGGTTTCCTAGATATGTGTTGACCTAGTCATTAATGGACATGGATTTTAGGATTTAATAGAAGTCCTTGTATAAGATTCTAGGATGTTAATGTTTGGAAATCTAGGGTGTTATAGCTAAACCCTAGTGAAGTTAAAATTTTCTAGTATGTGTAATCTAATAATCTGAGATCTATGTCGAGATTATGAATTTCTAGGGTTTTGGAGCTAAACCTTAGTCAGTGAAATCTCTTAAATATGATGATTTGAGATGTGTGAAAGATTGTTGAAATTTTGAATCTTTGGTTGAGATTTATAATTGATTGGAAATATAGGGTTTGCAACTAACCCTAGTGATGGTTGGTCATGTTAGTGATTGTTTGATGGTTGATTGAAAATCTAGGAGTTGGAACTAACCCTAGTGGACGCTGGTCAAGTTAAGTTGTGATTGACTGTGATTGATTATGTTGTAACATTAGGAATTGTATGAATCCCTATTAAGAAGTCTAACATATATATTTTAAGATTGTTAGATACTTTGTAGATCTATATTTGTGAGAATTGTTTCTAGGGTTTGATATATGTTGTAGTAAGGTATGTCATACCTTTGAAAGACAAATTGAAACCTTAGATGGAATGAGAAAGTGTTTTGAAGCAGTGTTGTGAAAATCGCGTTTAAATCGCGCGTTTTTCAAAAAACCGCGATTTTTTCCCTTTGGCGATTAAATCGCGCTTTTTAAGGGAAAAAATCGCGGTAAAAAAATTTTCCCGATTTTTTGAAAAAAGCGCGATTTTTTGAAAAAATCGCGCTTTTTTCGAAAAAAGCGCGATTTTTTCAGTAAAAAGCGCGGGGTCGGGCGGCAGCGGGTTTTATATGAAAAAAATTAGATTTTGTTTTTGCCCATTTGGACAGCGCGCGGGTTAGGAAGAGCTCTGAGCTGGAGAGAGGGTTTGGAGGGCGATTTCGCCAATTCAAAGGGTCTACGCTCACCATTTCGAGAGGAGATCGCCATTTTCACCGTAGAAACGGTATGTAGGTTGATTTTTTTTAGTTTTCATTGTTTCAAAACAATGTTTTTCTATGTTTTTAATTTTTTTTTGTTGAAAAACTTCATATGGGCACCATTTTTTGTTTGTTTTCATTGTGTTTAAAGAATTGTTTGTATTTCTTCATTGATTTGGGATGGGTAGCTTGGTATGGCTATGGGAACCAATTTTTTGTTTTTTGTTTTCATGTTTTTTAAACATTGTTTATGTTTTTAAATTTTTTCATTGTTTTTGGCATTTGCTTGCCATTTGGTTGGGTAACTTGGGTTTGGAAGTTTGGATTCTATCATTCTAGATATTTGTAAATTGTAATCCTAAATTCATATTTCCTAATCCTTATTAATTTTAATTTTTTCCCATAGGTTTGCAACTTCAAAGTTAGAAAACAAACATGCCAAGGAAATTGGATCCTTTCTGGGATTATGGTGAGCCTGCAACTCCGCTTGATAGACAAAGATTGAATTGCAAGTTGTGTGGAAAGGATATAAAAGGGGGTGTGTATAGGTTGAAGTTTCACCTTGCACGAATCCCTGGACATGATGTGACGCCTTGTCCAAATACAAATGCTGAACTTATCCTACAAGCCACGAGAGCACTAGATGAATTAGAGCAGACTAGAGAGGCCAAAGAAGAAGTGAAAAGGCAACTAAAAAGGTCAGCTGAAGGAAGTGGTGCTGGTTCTACTGCAGCATCAGTGAATCCGATAGCTGCATCATCATTTTTTGTTCCTCGAACCACACCTGGTTCACAGCCATCTATTGGTTCAATGCTAAAAAGAAACGAGAAAGAAAACGCTGACAACTTGCTAGCAAAATTTCTCCTCTAGAGTGAGATTCCTTTCAGCGTCGTAAGGAATAATCCTTTTTTCCAACCTGTTGTTGATGCTATTTCCAGTGTTGGCCCGGGGTACAAAATCCCTTCTTATCATGATTTCAGAGGCCGGATTCTTCAAGATCAAAAGCGTGACTGCACCCAAAGATTGGAGGAGTTTAGGGCATCATGGGCAAAAACAGGATGCACTATTATGTCCAATGGTTGGACTGACCAAAAGGGGAGAAGCCTTTTAAACTTCTTGGTTAGTTGTCCCCAGGGGACTATGTTTGTGAAATCTGTTGATGCATCTCACCAAATCAAAGATGCAAAAACTTTATGTGATTTTTTGGAGGTGGGTGAAGAGCATGTTGTCCAAGTCATCACGGACAATGCTGAAAATTATGTTGCTGCTGGTAGGATGCTTATGGACAGGCATCCTACTTTATTTTGGACACCTTGTGCTGCCCATTATATTGATTTGATGTTAGAGGACATAGGGAAAATTCCCTTTGTCAAAGATATTGTTGACTCATCGAGAACTATTACAAAATTTATATACAATCATACATCTGTACTAGCCTTGATGAAAAGATACACCAACAACAAAGAGTTGGTGCGCCCCGCCATTACACGGTTTGTCACCAGTTTCATATCTCTTCAATCCCTCTTGAATTCTATGTGGGATGTGAAGAGAATGTTTCTTTCAGAGGACTGGCTACGTTCCACAATGAGCCGCAAACCAGAAGGAGAGGCCATATGCAGACTAGTTTCATACCAGGAAGACTTCTGGGCGGGACTGAAGGAGGTGTGTACCATTACTGAACCTTTGGTAAAGGTTCTTCGGTTGGTTGATGGTGATAAGCCCGCAATGGGCTATTTGTATGAAGCCATAGATAGGGCCAAAGAAGCCATTCGGGCCTACTATGATGACAAGGGAGATGATGGGTTTCAGAAACAACTCCTTCTATGGGGAGTGATTGATGAGCGATGGAAAAACACACTCCATCGTCCCATTCATGCTGCAGGGCTTTTCCTGAACCCTGGATTTTCTTATGCATGTGGGTTTGATTTTGATGCTGAGATCATGGATGGATTCTTATCCTGTGTTCAGAAAATGGTGCGATCTCCAGAACAACGTACAGAGATCTCTAAACAAATTGAGACATATAGGATGGCAGGTGGCACATTTGACTTTGACATGGCTGTCAATGATACGCTGATTAAAATGCCAAGTATTTTTTTCAATTTTGTTTGTAACTTTGTTTCAACTTTCAAATTTCATTGTCTCCTCAAATTCCATTTTTTTCTTATGTTTATTTAAAATTTTATTTGTAATTTTGTTGTAGATGCCTGGTGGCAAATGTATGGAAAAAGGGTACCCCTTTTGCAAAAGTTGGCCATTCGCATCCTTAGCCAAACATGTAGCTCCTCAGGATGTGAGCGCAACTGGAGTGTATTTGAAAAAATACACAATAAGAAGCGCAACAGGTTAACACTTAAACATTTAAAATATTGCAAATTTCGAAATAAATTTTTGAATTCATTAAAGTTTAAACAATATTTTTTATTATTAATTATTAATTATTATTTCATGATCTTTGTACAGGTTGGAGACCCAGAGACTTAATGACATGGTGTATGTCTACTACAATCTTCGATTGTGGGTGAGGGAACTGGAGAAGACACCTGATTTGGAGGCCATCTCATTGGATGGGATTGACACCACTGCTGCATGGAGGGTCGAGGACGAGAGGCCTCTCATGGAGGCTGCTGAAGATTGGTTAGGGCAAGATGTTGTGGAGGGGGAGGAGGAGGAGGAGGAGGAGCAGGTGGAGGAGCAGGGGGAGGAGGAGGAGGAACAGGAGGAGGAGGGGACACCGCCTGCCCGGGCTACTGCCACCAGTAGAGGACGTGGTCTAC